>JANVFO010000061.1:0-245527 GCA_027919855.1 Lentinula guzmanii
CCCGAGCTCTTCTTAGTACAGTCGTAGTTCCAGGATGTCTACTGCTGCAGGACGAACGAAACACGCTGAAGCAATTCTCGGCCCCGAACTTCACACTCGTCTCTCTCTTACAAAAGTTTTAGTCGTTGGTGCTGGTGGTATTGGTTGTGAATTACGTCCGTCGACACTTTTTTCTTCTTCATTTTCGAACTAACTCTCTACATACCAACAGTAAAAACACTTGTCCTCACTGGCTTTACCCAGATCACTCTTCTTGACCTCGACACAATCGACTTGTCCAACCTGAACCGGCAATTCCTCTTTCGTACCAAAGATGTGAAGAAACCAAAGTCCATCACCGCCGCACGCGCCGCGTCGTCATTTAATCCGAACGTGAAGATAGATCCAATTTTTGGGAATATCAAAGCTGAAGAGTACGATATAGATTGGTTTAAAGGATTTGGAGTTGTGTTGAATGCGTTAGATAATCTGGATGCAAGGAGACATGTTAATAGGATGTGTATGGCTGCTGGCGTACCGTTGGTGGAGAGTGGTACTGCAGGATATCTGGGACAGGTTCAGCCGTTGGTCAAGGTGTGTGCTTTATCGTATGAACGAAATACCTGCTAACTCTTGTTTTGAGGACGCGACGGAGTGTTTTGATTGTATACCAAAACCAACGCCAAAGTCATTTCCAGTATGTACGATTAGGTCGACGCCGAGTCAACCAATTCATTGTATCGTTTGGAGTAAGAGTTATCTTATGGGGTGCGTATGTTCTAACTGTTCATTTCTAATCATTGTGATTTATTAATCGTTGTTTTAAAGGCAGCTCTTTGGAAGAGACGAAGACGCGGGAGAGACATCTGAACTTGACGAGGCTGAGAACAACGGTGAAAATGGTGAGCAAAGTATCTCATACTATTGGACCTTTTCTGGACTTTTTTCTAGTCGAAGAAATTGCCAACCTCAGAAAAGAAGCACAATCGTTTTCTCGAGTCCGTGCTGCTATACGAAGCTATTCCCCAAACTCCACCTCCACAGCCGACCAGAACAACGACCCAGCAAAACTTGCCTTCCAAAAAATATTCAGCGCCGATATCCAAAATCTACTTAATATGGGGGATATGTGGAAACATAGGGAACCGCCTGTGCCGTTGGATTATGATCAGATCATCAGTGGCACTTTCATTCTCGACAAGCAGGGCTCAAGTAAAGCGAAAGAGGAGAGGAACAGGATAAACGGTGCTTCATCGCTGAACGGAACCGGGAACAAGAAGACGGCAGAAAAAGTAGTGATGAAGGATCAGAGAAAATTGACTTTGAAAGAAAATTTGATGCTGTTCAATACGAGGTGAGGATGCAGGCCTAACTCCGAAAATGCAATAGTTTTTCCCCTGTCTTTCGACTCACTCAACTCACGCATTCTCTGCCTATTTCCGCCCTTCCTTCTCCTACAGTGTCCAATCGCTGTCAATGCGGCTTTCGACCTCCCAAGTGCAAACGATTGAATTTGACAAAGACGATGAGGACACATTGGATTTTGTGACTGCCGCGTCAAACCTGAGGTCGGCTGCATATGGAATTGAAGGGAAGAGCAAGTGGGAGGTTAAGGGTGTGTGTTTTGCCCGTTGTCATTACTTTTCCTCGGTTTCGCTCGTTCCCCTTCAGCTCCATCTCCTCTTCGGTTTTTAGACGACGCTTACTATCTTTCTTTCATAGAAATGGCAGGAAACATTATCCCTGCGATCGCCACTACGAACGCTATCATAGCAGGACTTATTGTCCTGCAAGCTTTGAATCTTCTTCGTGCTTCTCCATCAGCTCGCCCTTCTCCTTCCGAGCCGGTCAATGCCACCACCGCAACCCCCTCGTCGTCTTCCACCGTTGCCAGCTCCGCAAGCGCCGATTACTCCCTCCTCCGAAACGTTCACATCCAACTCAAACCCTCTGTCCCTCTTTCGTCCGTTACCTGTTCATCTCCAAACCCGAATTGCGGCGTATGCAGGGATGTGTATACGCTCGTGAGGTGTGATAGGACACAGACGACGCTGAGGGATGTCGTACAGGGGGTCTTGGGTTGGACGTCGGGGCAAAGTCAGAACAGAGAAGGGGCAATTGAGAATGGACAGTCACAAAATGGCAACAGGAACGAGAACGAGAACGGATCGAATGACGACGATGATGAGGTGAATGATGGTAGCGAGAGAAAGGAAATTTCCGTATACGAAGATAAACGGATCCTCGTCGATCCTGATTGGGATGATAACCTAGATAGGACGTTGGATAGCTTGAACGTGGGGAGGGGCAAGTTTATCAGTATCGTTGATGAGGAAGGGGATTGGGAGACAGTTCAAGTTGTGATTGGGGAGTTGCCGTGAGTTGCTTTCTTCTTTGGTTTCAGGCAGAGTTTTTTTTCATAGATATACTCATCGCATGATTTTCTTTCGTGACAGTGCATCCCACCCATCTACAGCTTCACCATACATTCTACCTTGCCCGCTTCCAAAACTTGTCAAGAGGAAAAAAATAAAACCCCTTGTGCCCTCAGTACCATCGACGCCGCCTCCTCGGTTGTCGCTGAAAAGGTCTCTACCCACAGATGCTGACGATGGTGATGTTATGATCATCGACGGTCACAACGGGAACGGTCGAACCAGGGATGGGGATGGAGAAGGCCAGCGCGCGCTCAAAAAGCCAAGACTCGGCGCATACGATAGTCAGAGGGATGCAAAGACAACGACACCCACGATGGACGTCACAAGTCCGAGCAAGAGAAAAAGGCTGGAGGAAGACGGGTTGGTGTTGATGGATGGCCCCGGGGAGGTAGACGAATTTGAAGAAGATGTTATTGTTATCGATGATGATTGAGAGTGTTGAGACCTGCGACGAGGCAGAGAGAGGGGAGTAGAGGAAGAGGATGCGCTGTACAAGGATTGAAGAGACAGTACGAAGTTTCCTTCGTTCTTGGTTTTTTTTGTACTCTGCTTTTTGGCTGCCGAATCACTCAAAGTCACTCAGTTACTGCTATCTTGTGTTTTGTCCCCATGCGATGTTTGTAACCTTTTCCTCTGACGTTTTTGTATCATATCATTATTTTCAAATATTGCTAATAATTACTTCTTACTATTCCCTAGACTTCACGCGGCAGTCAGCGTCCTTGTTGGATGTGTTTTTACGAAATTTCCTGCGCTTGGAAAAAAGCCGCAGTTAGCAGTGTTTGTACATTGTAAGAGGAGATGAAAGGTAGGAGTGTGAGCACGGTTATGAACATGATATTCAAGTTGGACAAAATATAGAGGCATGCGGCTTCGAGAGACACTAATACATGTTTTGGTGGGTAGTCTTGAGGCCAATTTATTATATATCAGGTCAATGTATATTCTCTGTATAACAGTTTGCATTTCCAAGCCCTTGACTAAAGCTAGAGAACTTTTAGCGTGTAATGAACACAGTCCGATACCATTTCAGATCCTCAGAGGGCAAACCGAGAGCTTCACAAGCTATATGAACAAGTTCGTGTATGTGCTCTTTGAGTACCTTCAGCTCTTTTTGACGGTTCATGGCAAGGCGGATGATCATGTAAGTTTCTCCATAATCTTCGTCATAGATTTCCGGAGCACGACCCTCAGGGTTTTCCCAACGATCAATCGCGGGAGGCTCTAAGAACCTACAGCACATTTGGATCAGCCAAGTTTGAGAAAGACTATAAACACACATTGTATTTGGCTTGCATTCCGCCCATTTACTTGGGAGAACTTTGTAGTTATAGTGTTCTTCCACCATGCCCTGAGGGGGTTCGCCAAGAAGTTCCAGCACTTTGCTAAAGGGTATAACCCAGCCCAGCTCATATAATGGTGCATGGTGTCCCTGAACTATACTATGCACAATGGGGGGTGTATCATCAATGTTCCGAATTAGAGGGAAGATATCGGATAAACTGAAGGTATGTCAGAGTTTTTTCGGAATAACAAGCAGTGGGAGCGGACTTACGCGTGGGGTGATAAGTTGCGATGCACGACGGCTGGACGCTTAATGAATACAGTCCGGTACCATTTCAGATCCTCAGAGGGCAAACCGAGAGCTTCACAAGCTATATGAACAAGTTCGTGTATGTGCTCTTTGAGTACCTTCAGCTCTTCTGGACGGTTCATGGCAAGGCGAATGATCATGTAAGTTTCTCCATAATCTTCGTCATAGATTTCCGGAGCACGACCCTCAGGGTTTTCCCAATGATCAATCGCGGGAGGCTCTAAGAACCTACAGCACATTTGGATCAGCCAAGTTTGAGAAAGACTATAAACACACATTGTGTTTGGCTTGCATTCCGCCCATTTACTTGGGAGAACTTTGTAGTTATAGTGTTCTTCCACCATGCCCTGAGGGGGTTCGCCAAGAAGTTCCAGCACTTGGCTAAAGGGTATAACCCAGCCCAGCTCATAGTATGGTGCATGATGTCCTTGAACTATACTATTCAAAACAGGGGGTGTATCATCAATGTTCCGAATTCGGGGGAAAATATCTGATAAACTGAGTGTATGTCAGTAATTTTTTGGAGTAGCAGGCAGCGGGAGCTTGCTCTTTGAATGAGGCGTTGTGAGACATGAAGGTTGGAAACAGATTTTGATAATTTTTCAGTAACGTCGTCGAGCTTAAGTATGCTGAACCACGTGATTTCGGACGTAACAAGTGTGGCGTCTACTTACCTCTTTCTGGAAATACGATTGTTTTGTTTGAAAACTCAATATGTGTGTGAATACTTTATACACAACAATTGATCAGTGTGTATGTGGAATGATGTTTTCACAAAAATTGACTCGACTTCGACATAGATGTGTAAGTAGTAAGTAAGAAGAATCGTGCCACCGCCGTAAAATTGCCACAAATTCGGGTGGCGTAAGCGCTTTCACAATCTCATCTGTGATTGTCACCATATATATTTGAGATGCAAGAAGAGGTGCAGTTTCGACAAAGGTTGGTTGTTCTGCCTCCACAGTTGATGAACAAAATTATAAGAATGTCTTTATTAACACAAGGAAAACAGAAACAATCGCGTTCAATTCGAAAGTACCGCAATCAGGCCTACTTTGAGGCAGGCTCGAACAAGCAGGATACAGCTCTTAGCGCACTAAAGAGTAATCAATTGCTATGTTAGGAAAGAGTTATTCTCTTGTCTTCGTCAGTCATCTGAGTACACAGCGCCACAATAATTATCTCAGTGGACAGTTTATTTTCATTTCTGTTCATACAGATATCCTTGTTGAGACTAAGTTTGAGATACCGATGGGTCAAAATCTCGTAAGTACGGTTACGAAGGTGAGTACAGCCTTCTTCGATCCTATATAACTAGTATGCAGCGAGTCCTGAGCAGCCAGTTCACCATCATGAGCATCACATTCCAGACTGGCATCCTATTCTCACTTGCTTTCATACTTTCCTTCAGGTTCAATCGTCGACGAACCGAGGATAGCACGCATCCTTTATGGTCACTGATTCTGTACAAATTATGTGGCCCGAATCTTGGACGTCTTCTACCTACCCCACAGTTTCGGTTGTACATCTCCCCTGAAAGCTCAAATCCAAATGAAACCCTATCGGGTGCTGTTCTCGAAGTCATTCCTGACTTTTGTATCCTCCTTTATAGGGCTCAGCCAGTAAAGCCCAAAACCTTCTTAGCACAAATCCTGCAGCAAATCACGACAAGTTTTCTGCCATCACCTCATACAGTTCAGATCTCATCTCTGTCCATCCCTCTCCTCGTGGAACTGAAGAGACCAATCAGCCGCAATTGCGTCGATTTGAAAGAATTCATGTCTGGACTCACAAGTTCAATGCTGAAAGCAAGAAATCAAGTCACGGCACAGGTCAGTCATCGATGATTCTCCAGCTTCACAGTCTTCAGTTACCTAAACTTGAAATCGCAGGCCTTATGTTTGTTTTCAATTCCGGAACATCATGACCAGGACGGGGTGTTTTTAATTGCCGCAGTCGGTGAATGGTGGTCCTTTCGGTTGGTTTCACGATCCGATTTCGAAGGGAGAATCTTCCAAGATCACCTATATGACAAGTTACTCCAAGTCAAAGAAAATGAAAAGGAAGATAATGAGGATATGACGCACTTAATGGGTTCCTCTCAAACAGGAGACATGGAGAAGTATCAAGCACAAATGAAAGAAGAAACTCCTGAAGAAATCAGGCTTCGCCACAAAAGAGAACGAGCCAACAGACTGTCGGAACGAGAAAAAACGAGGATTGACTGGTCACAGAACCAGTCCGACCTTCAAAAACTCATTGATGAGGCCGAGGTGAAGATGGGCGAGCCGGGTGTCTATGCCAATGAAAAAATGGATGAATATTCCCGCTTACAATCAACATTGGATCGATCATGGCAGCGTCACTGGGGTACTGTTTTCCTTGAGCCAGACCCTGCTTCTAGATCTGGCCTAGTGGACATTAAACAACAGACAGAGTGGTCAAAAGTTTTCCGGATTGGAACTCAAACATCTGCGTCGTACCTCGATCAAATTTCAAACGAATTGGCGCGCCTCGTTGAACAAACTTCACTGGAAGATCTCCCAGTCGCTGATCCGAGTATGTGACATCTGTTTCTATATCTCTGTTTTCATGCTCATGCGCTCTAGTCGTCGAAAGTAATCAAACAGAGCCTAGCCACGTTCAACCTGACCGGGTTCGCACTCAATCTCGTAACCGCAATTCTTCCCGTCATGATTCTTCTCATCCTGGCAGTCGCAATCCTTCTTATGGCCCTGGCAGCCGCATTCCGGATCGTCCTCCTTCCACTACTGTTCGCGCTCGGCCTGGCGGCAGCGATACTCAGGCTCTGACTCGCAACAGCCAGACTGACCGCCGTGCTCCTTCTCGTCCTGTTAGTCGTGCTCCTTCTCGTACTGTCAGTCGTGCTCCTTCTCGAGCTGGAAGTGGTGCTCCCTCTCCTGCGGGAAGCGGCGCTCCCTCCCCTGCTGGAAGTGTTGATCCTTCTCCTGCTGGAAGTCGCGATCCTTCTATTGACCCCGGCAGCCGCGCGCGCAATCCTCTTCGCAGCAGTCGTATTCAGCCTGGTAGCAGCAACATACAGCGCGGCAACCAGGATGAACGCACTAAACCGAGCCGATAGAAACAACACCTTTGAGGAGTGAAATGTTAGTTGTGGATCATACCGTCGAAAGTCATTTCACCTTTTGATTTTGTCCTAAGTAACAAGTGTCTTGTAACCTGTGGAATCTGCATTGTCTGTATAGAAATTATCAAATGTTCACCTAGATTGCACATGAATTTTAGCCTTCTTGAATGTATGTATGTCTTTCAACCGTCAAGCACACGGTTTGTATCAGCGAATCCACTACTCCTGAAGAAATCGAGAAGAAATACGCAATGAACGTATGCAACTCTGAGTTGGTTCCTTACCGAACAATCGTTTTAGAATCCTACTGTGCTGGATATAGATGACCGCCTGGGAGTGACATTGATTCGAGCTGTATCTAATACCTGTCTTAAGGATTGAGCAATACACACTGGTCAAAGGGCGAGTGTTTATCTGTAGGTTCAACATGATGTCAAGAGCGACACTCAACTTGTGGGGTGTGGGACAGATTGATACGAAATTTCGAGTTAGCGCCAAATAGCTCCTTAGAAAATAAGGGGTAAATTGAACAAACGAACTACTTGAAAGCGATTCCCATCTCAGTCAAAACCTCCATTGTCGTCTCATACAGCTCCCTTTGTAGCCTCTCATCTTTTGCATAGGTCGACGGCTCAGATATATTTGCCACAGGCACCAAATACCCACCCTCATACTTCCTTCTCTCCACCTCATCCTTGCTTTTCCTGGTCTCAGCTACCTCCTTTCCCGCAGCAGCAAACGCTGAAGTCATCGCACCTTGCGTCCATGATGTAAAGAAAAGTGGTCCAAAGAATACTTTAAGAAGCCAGCCGAAGAAGGGAACAGAGTTGAGGAATCCGCTCGCGCCCACGGTCATGACAGCGCCTGGGTGTACAGCGAGGCAGGTTATTGGTGAGGTCTGAGCATTGAGGCGGGTTTGGAGGTTTTTGATGTGGAGTATGTTCGCCAGTTTCGAATGTCCTGAATGGAAGGAACACAACATATTGTGATGGAGTTGACGGCAATAAAATAAAAGGGGAAATCAGGAAAACGCACCATAGGTAGCAAGGTAACCGGTCACTGAATCACCAAATTGTTTATTCAGATTTTCTCTTGCGGCAAATGATTCGGTCGTTGCATGCGTGTGAGCGGTTGATGAGACCTGTGAAGTTCAGTTCGATCAACATCGGAAGCAATAGGTATAACTTCTCACATTGACGATACGGACGTCGGAATCCTCGAGAGTAGCGGTATGCCTCAGCAAGGGCAGCAAGGTTTCTGTAAGCACGAAATGGCTGATATGACTGAAGGAAGAGCACGCATATAAGGATTGCATAATTTCAGCACATAGAAAGGATATCACACACTTGACCACCATTATATCAAGCAAACCGTCTTGGTTGAGTTTGTAAGGGCCGAACGATGAGCTATTCAAGGTGATCAGTGTGCTTTATGTCTCTTTAGAAGCCCAAGAGGTACTGGGATGCATTGTTTACTACGGAAAGTCATCAATGGAACCTGTTATCAGTTGAGCAAAACGCGGAACTCACCCAGGATATCCAAGCGTTCCTCCTTCGCGATAAATTCTGTTGCAGCTTCCTTCACTGACCGCGGATCCGATAGGTCAAGCTGAAGCCAATGAATGCTCGCTTGATTGTCGTTACCACTCTTCTGCAGCTTGGCTTCTATTTCCTCAATTGCTTTCTGAGCTCTCCCTTGATTCCGTGAGCCCATGTAAACTCTTGCGCCTTTCCGAGCTAGAAATTCAATGGTAGCATAGCCGATTCCGGTGCTTAATCGTTGAGTAGTATCAATGAAGGTTACGGTGGTTGAATGGAGTGTTAAACATACTTTCCGCCAGTGACAATTGCCACCTTGCCATGAAGGTCTACAAGCTCATCTTCAGTAATGACTTTCCGCGAGAAGAACATGGTTGTTCTCTGTACAAATGTTTGATTCTCAAAGTCATGGAAGGGCGATTATGTCACTATAATTTGTCCTTCATCACCACTTTTCGGGCCGTATCTACAAAACTAAAGTTTTGAAATTTTCTTTCTCGCACTGATAGGTATCCTTTAACACTCACCCAATGATGATGAATACAATCAAATGTCGTTCAGATTTGCTTGATACGTTCCCACTAAATCTTTTACACCCTTCGCAATGGACCAAGACTTTGATAGAATTGCATCTTCCTGGTTCGCTCAATTTTCGCTCTCTCTCAGGCAGCAGGATGTCCCAGGCTGTGTATCACTCTTCCATTCAAGTGGCTGGCTTCGAGATCTGCTTGTCTTCACCTGGAACTTGCGTACTTTGAACGGCCATGACCAGATCCTGAATTACTTAACCTCAAACATGAAATTGACGACTATATCTCAGCTCAAGCTTAGTTCAGATGATTTATATTTCAAACCCTCTCCAGGTGATCTCCCCGGAAGTATATCCTCTGGATTCACGTTCTCTACACCTATTGGAATTGGAAGAGGTCTCTTCACGCTGACTCCGACAGATCCTGTGTCTGGAATATGGAAAGCGTTCACGTTATTAATATCTCTGGACAGTCTGAACGATTATGAGCCAATCGGTGCGGAACAAGGGAATTATCACGGTAATGCAATGTGCTGGTCAGAGGTGCGGGAACAGAGGGCCCGTGTGATTGAGGCAAATCCACATGTGCTTATCGGTGTGCTTCCTTCTACGCTTGCATTAACTTGAACATTGATGGAATGATTTTCTATAGTGGGTGCAGGTCAGAATGGGCTGCAGGTTGCTGCGCGTTTCAAGCAAATGGGAATACCTACTCTCTTGATTGAGAAGAACAAACGTATCGGGGACCAGTGGAGAAAAAGATATCCATCTCTGACTCTACATACCACGAAAGAACACCACACAAGTGCGTCGAATCCTGTTCACCCCGTAGTTTTGAATACATTGTCACCTATGGGTATTAGTGCTATACCAACCGTATCCTGAAACCTGGCCCCGGTATACTCCTCGAGACAAAGTTGCCGACTGGTTAGAGCAGTATGCAGTCTCACAGGACCTTGTCGTATGGATGCAATCCCAACCACTTCCAACGCCTTCTTATGATGAACAAAAGAAGGAATGGAGCGTGTGCATTGGTAGAAATGGACAAATCCTCACGATTCATCCGAAACATATCGTCCTCGCCACAGGTACTCTAGGTGGAGCGTACACGCCGAGCGTAGAGGGTCATAGTATTTTCAATGGATACACCCTTCATTCGGATTCATATACCGGCGGGCCTCAGTTCTATGGAAAGCGTGTTGTTGTAGTAGGGACCGGGAATAGTGGTGCAGATCTCGCTTTGGATATCCATGTGCGAGGTGCAAAATCTGTCACGTTATTGCAGCGTTCCTCGACTTGTGTCCAATCATCAAAAACGGTGGTAGAGATGCTTGACCGAGTATGGGCACCGGATATACCGACCGAAGTAGCCGATTATAGAGCTGCTGGGACGCCATTCAATTTGATCAAACAAACCCTCAGAGAACATAAGGACGAATATTGGGAGAAAGACAAGGAACTCCTGGAGGGGTTGATAAAGGCCGGACTCAATGTTGATCTCGGTCCTGATGGAAGCGGGATATTGCCTTTGGTTTCTGAACGAGGGGGAGGTGAGATCCTGTTTTGTAGATATTACTCAGCTTTCTAACGTTGAATCTTCGACCGCCTTAGGGTATTGTAAGCACTGAATATCAATGTTCTCAGTGTGTGATCCCTCAATTCTTTGAAACAGGGATGGATGTCGGATGTGCAGATTATGTCATTTCCGGAAAGATCAAAGTAAATCTACATCAGGAATTAGGAAGTTTACAGAGACTGGGCTCATGCTTGAGGATGGCACGGTCTTGGAAGCTGACGTCGTCGTATTTGCGTACGCGTTTTCATGCTCCCTACAACACTAAATATCTGCCTTCTTCTAACATTTTCGATCCTAGGACTGGGTTTGTCAACATACGTACTGTCATGAAAGAAATATTCGGTGACGCGATTGATAAAGCGGGACCTGTTGGGGGCGTCGACGAGGAAGGGGAGGTGAAAGGAGCATACAGGTCAACCGGACATCCTGGGGTATGATTATTCTCTTCGTGCTGGGTACTCAATAACACTGACGGTCAGTTGTGGTATGCACCTGGGGATTTTCAATTGTCACGCTTTGGTTCAAGATTCTTGGTGCGTACCTCAGCGAGGTCTGAATGAAGCCTGGCCTCATCTTACTGAAGTTCGATAATAGGCAATTCAGCTGCAGGCAATCGAGCTTGGCTATATGAAGCAGGGTATCTAAATTAGACCTGTCCCTGACGATGTAATAAATATCGGTACCATTATTTTCGAAGGGTACCTACCCTCTTCTTTACTTAGTGGTTAATGACACTCCTCCACTTCCGATAGCTTTTGGCATCGAGCGACGACTAATCGGCACTTACATCCAGGGAAGCATAACAAAAAAAACAGGGACCTTTAGCTCTGGCCTGAGTGCGGAGGGAGGAGGAGGGACTATCTTCAGATGTCACAACGAGGACGGTTTCCCGGGCCGTCAAAATTATTCTTCTGAACAATCACTGTTACGCTTTCAAAGCGGAATTTTATCAGAATGGACTCATAAGACAGCCTCTTAGAAAGGAGACTAACGAGAACGAGAACAATCGAGAAAGCAAAAGCGGAACAAATACCACATACGTGTTGAGCTTCTGCTGCTGCTCTTACTCACTGCTTTATATCTAGGCTTCGATATCGAGTCAATACAGGAGCTTCGAAACGGATGCGACTTTGGGAACCTCGCCTTGTATCCTTCCCTATTTTGACACAAGGAAAAATAAAGCCTAGTGGCTCTATTAATCCTATCTTCGGCAAATCTGCGGCTCCGTAATGAGGAAATTCACGAGATTGTGCCGTTTTGTCCTCAATAGGTGTCATAGAGAATTAGAGAAGTTCTACATTCTCGGATACATTCGAAGTTTACTGAAACTCTCGCTGCTGACTATTCTGTGGTTCTTCTGGTCTCTTTGGAAAATGTTCATTCCGAGGATTGTTCGAGGTCCGCTTCTGACACTGATGTCGTATACGGGGGTAGTACTCTCTATGAATGTCGCTCGCCTAGCCAGTCCGAATTAGGTGAAGCCAAGCAATGCCTTAGAGAGTTCTTGAATGCTCCTCAGGTCGTCGTTGGCCTTGGCAATGGACCTGCATATTCAGTCTTACATCTCGTGGTTGATGTTAATTATGCGCTACTATGTAGTGTAACGGTATAAAACTGCCACCATTTGTTTGAGTTCAGTCGCAGCTCTACTGTGCTCATTACCTGCAAAAATTCGAAGAGATGCTCGTTCAGCTCATTGCTTTAGCTTTCGCGGCCCTACCACAGGTCCTGGCTCACGGTGGTGTGCTGTCTATCTCCATCGGCAACACCTGGTACAATGGATGGTCTCCGTACAACTCACCCACTGGTCAGACGACTATTATCCGCCCCTGGTCAACCTAGTAAGCTATCTTCCTCAGATTCCTCCCTACAGGGCCTTACCGTCTATATCCAGTAACCCCATCACTGACGCCACCGACCCCACTATATCCTGCAACGATGACGGTAGCTCAGGAGCTTTGCAGTTGACTGCACCAGTCACTGCAGGCGAGAAGATTACCGCATACTGGAATCAAATCTGGCCTCACCCGTACGGTCCCATGGTGAAGTATTCTTGTTGTATAACATCATATCCGTACTCACGTATTCGTCAAGCTCGTATACATGGCTCAGTGTCCCGGGACAACTTGCACGGGTGTCAACTCCGACACTCTTAGCTGGGTAAGTGTTGAGGAAATTCACTGTTTGCTTAAATAAACTCTCTTACTCTCTCTTTTTTCTACGTAGTTCAAGATTGACGAATCCGGTCTTATCAACGGCACAGTCTATGATGGATTCTGGGGTGACGGCCTTATGATTGCCGACAACTCCTCCTGGACGACCACCATCCCTTCGACTGTCCCAAACGGGCCCTACCTCATCAGATTTGAGACGATTGCTCTTCACTCGCTCCCTGCAGTAAGTTTCGTTCAAGAACGCTAGCTCTCTCTCGAAGCTAATCAATATATCTACCAGCAATTCTATCCTGAATGCGCACAGCTGATGGTAACAGGTGGAGGGTCCTTGGCACCCACTGCCGCAGAACTTGTCAAATTCCCCGGAGCGTACTCCAACACTGATCCTGGATGTAAGATTCTTTGCTTTGAGAAATAACGCATAGCGTATGTCGACTGACCTTTCTGTTAGTGGACGTCGACATCTACTCCAACACGGCGCAGACTGAAACCACCTATCCCATCCCCGGGCCACCGTTGTATGGATCGGGTGTAGGTCTTATTTCCCTTTTTTGGGATTCTTGAATTTTGAGATCAATCTTCTTACCTCCAGGGCGTGGCCTCGAGTCCCTCTGGGCCTTCTTCAACGAGTATAATACCTACAACTACAGTTTCCACTACGCCGCCATCCTCAACACCCACCGGACCTACCGTTCCTGAGTATGGACAGTGTGGCGGTACAGGGTTTTCTGGGTCCACAGTTTGGTAAGCTTGCCCCTCTTTCGCTCTTTGCCATTTGGTGTCATACTAACTTCTATACGCACATAGTGCGTCTCCATTCAAATGCAACGTAGTCAATCGTATGTGTTCTCGATTAATAATTCAGTCTGAGTCATTAACGCTGGTGTTTAGCCTACTACTCTCAATGTTACTGAGCGATACGAAATGGGGGTTGATCAGGCAGACGAGATTTTATTCATAAGCATGATTGAGAAATATCTTCGCAGTGTACTTTGTGCGTCATTACTAATATAATTTGATGCATTTCAGTAGCCGTTTTCGGGACTGAGATATATCAGAACATCACCGACAAGACTCAAGATTCAACAAATTGATTCGATAAATACAAGGTGTGACTACATGTAACTTGATACTAGTAGGCTACTGCTACGAGGCTAATCCTTTGGATTTGATTAGAGACATTGCGAGTAGTAGGCTATGCAGGGAGGTGAGTATGGTCTAGAGGTTCAGCTTCAGACATGGATACATACCATTGATGACCTGGCAAGTGAAAGGAGACGCGCTAGAAATGAGGGAAAGTTTAGCGGAGGCAAACATGAAAATTGGCGAATGTCCAAATACCAGACTGTGCCTCCAGTCCATCCAGTGCCACCACATTGGCCGTACTCGGCAACAGTTGGTCCGGTAGGTGTTGAAGAAGGGGCAGAGGAAGTACCGGTACCAGTACCAGTAGCAGAGCTTGTCGAAGAGCTGGCTACGCTGGTCGTGGAAGAAGGCTGAATGGAATAGGATTAGTGCTCTTGGAGGATACTGCTCATCTCTATTTTGACGTACTGGAGGAGAGCCATAGAGTGGAGGACCCGGGATGGGGTAAGTGGTCTCTGTCTGAGCCTCGTTCGAGTAAATATCAATGGTCACTGATGCAGAGGAATTTCATTAGTGAATGCAATCTGGCGAGAACAGGAAACTAACATCCGGGATCCGTGTTGGAGTAAGCACCAGGGAAGGTTACCAGCTCATAAGAAGCCGGTGCTTGAGAGCCACCTCCAGAGACATCCAGTTGAGCACATTCGGGGTAAAATTGCTGTAGAGATCCAAGCAAAGTTATTACCGGAACTAGGAAAGGAAAACTCTTGGTGGTAATACTCACGGCGGGCAAAGAGTGAAGAGCGATTGTTTCGAACCTGATGAGATACGGACCACTGGGGATGGTGGCCGGGATGGTCGTCGTCCAGGAGGAGTTGTCAGCAATCATGAGACCGTCACCCCAGAAGCCATCGTAGACTGTGCCGTTGATGAGCCCTGATTCGTCAATCTTGAACTGGATATAAAAGCATTCATCAGTCGGTGCTTTTTTACTTGGGAACGGAGACCAACCCATTCGAGTGTGTCAGAGTTGACGCCTGTGCATGTGGTACCAGGGCACTGGGCCATATACACAAGCTGTCCGAATATTAGCCTTCGAACATGACAAGACGACGATCAAAGGTACTCACCATTGGTCCATAGGGATGAGGCCAAGGGATGTTCCAGTACGCCGTGATCTCCTCACCAGCGTTGATTGGAGCAGTCAGTTGAAGAGCCGACGACGTTCCATCGTCATTGCAAGAGAGCGTAGGGTCAGTGGCGTCGGTGATTGGGTTACTACGCCTTAATGTCAACAACCAAACGTACATTCAGTCAGTGAAAATCAACCCACTAACTCGACCATGGACGGATGATGGATGTTTGGCCGTCAGGTGTGTCATACGGCTGCCAGCCATCGTACCAGGCGTCACCGATGGCTATAGCGAGTACACCACCGTGGGCGCGGGCCTTGGGCAGTATCATAAGGGCGAGGGCGATGAGCTGAGTAAACATTCTTTGTTTTTTCTTTCCAAATGTTCCTTTTTGCCTTGTGTTCGCTTGGGGAGGAGCTCGAGTTTTTCCAGAGGTAGACCTATCTGGATTTATACCCCTTGACAGACTAGAGCGTTGGGAAACCCGGGACGCGGAAAGAGCCAAACTTGTTAAGACACGAGATGCAAATAAAATAAAATAAATCAGAGTGTTTTCGGCAGCGGAGAAGGTCGGCGAATTGAACTGTTAAACAAACGATTGTTTCGTATTTCGTCAGGGGAAATTTGTTTTCAATCATGTTCGTTGCAAAGTTGTTTGTAAGAATAATAGACAGAGAGTGTGTCATAGGTACAGTTCAAAGAAGTATTCGCGAAGAAATTTCGGAAAAGAGGCATTGTCCGATACTAAAGCAGCTGCGAGAGTTAGACGAGATGTATGATGTGTAAGAGGTGAGCATCCTCTACCTGAGCTACATGAGCTTTAGAGTTCAAACGTCCAGAAATAGACTCGATACAAAGTATTGCAGGACTGCTTGAAGACCGGCTCAATCTCGCCATGGTAATGGATTACGACCCGCGAATCTTCCGAAGTGAGTGACCCGTGATGGCTAAATGTATACGTGCAATTCGAGCTTCAACACCGAACAATACACAACATAGTTCCGAAGTAATGAAACAAGACTTTAAACTCTTCCAAAACCGCCGGCTGCTTGATAGGTCAGCAAGGCCAACGTGCATGATATATTTGTATGCCAGCCACGGCAAAAATGTCAACTCTTGATACAAGAGTGCCTCACCTTGAACACCGACACATTCCTTCCGACACCAACTAGGTGAAAGACTTGATCAAGGATGAGCACAGCGACAATCGCGCTGGTAAACGACAAGTACACCTGCTTCCGGAATTAATCATCCAATGTTGACTATTGATTCCAATTAAGCTCACCGAAAGCTCTACCTTTACTTGGCAGTTTCTAGGAAAAGCCGTTCGATAATACCCATTATATGAATCATGCTTTCGCGCAATGCGTAGAGCCTGAGCGCAACAAGGACAGGATCCTCGCCTGCTTTGACGACAATGATTTCCTCTCGCGAATCGGAATCGGAATCAAAGCTATAGCGTTCGAGGGCATTCGCCAATATGTTGTTTAACTCGCGGTATTCGCGACGGATATCCAAAAAGTCACGGGCGACCTGCCTCCACCGCTTTAGAAGCCGTCGACTACGCTCATCGTGGTCGAAGAAGAGTTTGAGGGCATTACGAGCCAAATGAACATCTATGGTGAGGGTTTGAAGCTCTATGTTAGCGATCAACTGGACTTCGCCGGGAATTATTTGTGTTCGCTAGTTTGCGGGCAAGAGATTAGTCCTACATGCTCTGCACCCGAGCCTGGTTTGTAACACACCGCTATATGTTTCATCCGCAGAACCCACGCAGCCCTATCCTCTGTAGTTTTCGATTCTGTTGGAGGGTCATGGACCTCGGGTGAATTTAAAGTAGATACACATCTTGAATCAACAGGTCGTCTACAGTTTCTCAATAATAAGCATGGGAAGAGTGAGTATTTGACGTACGAAGAAGGAAGGCCGTTCCAATGAGGGTTTTGGTTTTGGAGTCTGTGTAACTGTGAATCTGTTGAACGCCATTATTGAACCGAAACGTTAGATGGAACAGCGGAGCGTACAAAAATTAATTGCTTGTCTTGAAGTTGAAAGACAAAGTGCAGGTAGGCTGTGTATAACAAAAGTTTCTCGCGTTGAGAGCTGTTTGAGTCGTGACACTGCTCTCCGTAAGGACATCGATGATGGGTAAGTACGAGTAGATTGTCGCTCACGTGGGACGCGTAGTCATATTTATTCCGGGATAAGATTAAAGATATGTATCTAGCAGGCGTGGGAGAGTCGGCACAGCGCTATGAGGCGCTTATCCATCTATTCGCCTGGAAATAAAATATCAATATCGTACTCATTCTCGTCCCCACCAACCCACCCTGGACTCGAAATATCTAAAGCGTCACTCAGACGTTCCGGCATCGGCTATCCACTACACGTGAGCTTCCCACCCACGCGGGGCAGCCAAAACAACTCAGATATATATCACATAAGTACTCTACTGGATACATACCATAATAATTATATATTATACACGATGATACAGCTAGTCTATCTTATCCTCATAACTCAGCACCAGATGCAATAATGGCGTTCAACACAGACAGGATTCGAGCGTATCCCTTGTCTACTTTGTTCCGAGATAAGATAGCAAAGCAACTTATCATAGGATAACCAGAGGCGATGATGCCGGACCGAAGCTATTATTAATACAACTTCTGCTCCCGGCACTCATCGCGTCGTCCTAAAAAATTCCAGTTACCCTCCCTCCACACTGCCATTCTACAGCATTCTACAGCTTCCGGTAACCACTACCGGTCGCTCCATCCTGTCCTTAGCGCGTAGTATTCTAAAAGAGACTTTTTGCCCACCCACGCGCCGGGCCAGGCCCAGGCAAAACACACTAATTATTTATATGAACTTTACTAAATATAATACCTATTTAGTAAAGTTCCCTTTCCCGTACGGCTTACAGAGCCATGGACTTATCTTATCGTAGTCAGATCTTGCTTTGTCTCGACTTGTTGATGTCCGAAACCAACAATCTAGCGCTCATGTGATGGTCTCCCGAACATCCTTTTTTTTCAATTTGGCCACAACTCTACTCGGAGCACCACGAACTTCAAATAATGGATTTTTCAAATTCTCCGGCCTTTCTCGACTTCGTACCCGTCTTACCACCCAAGCTGTACTCAGCGTGGTCTGTGTCTGCTTTAGCGTCCCACTTTTCACAAGTCTATACTGTCGGCTGCACTACTTATGGATCGAGCGTCAGCGAAGTCGTCTGGTCCGGCTATTAGACCAAAATATTGACAGGCAAAGGGAAAGTCATCGGAACCTGAGGAGAATTCTTGAGAAGCAAATCGATACGATAAATTCCATGACCCAATGGATGTCGGATTCGGAAGACCTTGCAAATCTCATAGCCTTCTTTCAACTCGACCGAGAGCTTCCACAGAACTCACTCGATGTTGACGACAATGATGATTTTAATCCTCGCCTGATATGGTTGAAGCAGGACGAGGAGATTTCCAAGGTCTCCAGTGAACTGATGGACTTCTGGGCAAGAATAGCGGAGGAGACTCGAATACTAGAAGAGGCGAAAAAGGAGTGTAAACTTTCTGATGAAAAAAATGAGGCTGAACTAAATCGTATGGAAGAAGATATTAAACGTTGGGTGCATTAAGGTGAGATGGAGCTTGCTTCTTGATATTATCTCCAATACATCCTTTTCTAGGGATACATCCTCAAGTCACCGTGCAAGTTGCTCGCTATCATTGGACCGGGATCGTCCTGCTGGCGAACCAGTCTCTGCTCAATTCAGAATGAATCCATCAGTTTCATGATGATCTCCGAGGACGACCAAATACCCCTCCTTTCGTTCATCTGTTGCTGAACTTTGCTTCCAGCCCAGGTCTAGACTACACAGTTGAAAAACACTCATGTATTCGGGGATCGTGTCCGTACACGAGTCTACAGGGGAGTGGGGAGGATTCCTTGTATGAACTGAGGGCCTAGGTACCTACACTTCCATGTAAGCCCGTCAGCATGCCAACGAGTTCATAACGACCATGGTTTCCGGTCGTAAGCTCGAGTGGAGTTTGCCTACGGGCGACTAGTCCTGGGTCACGAAGTTCCCAATTTCTTGGAAGAAGTCCAAAACATCTAACACGCCCTAAAGGACAGTTCGCCAACCGTTCCAACCCGCGAGGGACCAGCCGAGCTTGGTTAAGTAAATATACCGCGGTGGTGAATTAAGGGAATATAACAATTGGGAATACTTTCAAAAACCAGCCGACGTGAGTAGACAGGCCACCCATGACTCCCAACAACAGTAGCATCCATTGGATAACACCGTTGGGTTGTGAATAGTAGGCTTGGTTAGTACTGTAACCAAAGGATCCAACGGTGACTCAATGAGACTGCGAGACAGGTACTGGTTCATTATGCGGGTCGGCGCCTATGGTAACAGCGAAGCAGAATGTGCTGGAACGGGAAGGAATCCCTAGTTGGACCGTAGCGTGCTGGTCTTGTATGCCACCAGGGCTCGAGAGGACAAACATCGCCTGTCGGGGGGCCACACATTAAACGGTTTGGTCTGTTTACGTTGTTTCCATGGCACAATGGTTGTTGGAAGTCCAGGAACTGAAACAGAATTTCAAATACCGTGGTTACTCAGTGACTTGTGCTGCGATCAATGATTACCCTCGCAAGAGAAGCCTCTAGTCGGGAGTGGAGCGTTTAGAAAGATAACGGCGTCCCTATATGCGACAAAATCAGGACGGTGAACTCTGGTGAACTCAACAATTCTCATACACTGGCTTAGTGTTCTTCTCCTTTCTTTCAAGTGAATATGTCTTCTTTCTTTCCTCCTGCTATATGTCTCACTTCCTAGCCGCTTACATCTGCTGTCCAAAGTCATTGATCATTCAAATACCTACTTCGACTGTTACGATGCACCGGCCAGCCATCCCAGCCTGTGCTTGCCTCCAAAATAGTGGCCTGCGGCGGTTAATTTAACACATATGCAGAAAACTCGTCTCATCCACGAACTCAACCTTTGTTGAAGAAGCTCGAGAACCATAGCTCCAACACACGCTCCTACGAACCTCGCGTTTTCCCTGAATTCCAAGAGCTTGTGTGCGGTATTCGCGTCAGTTTTCTTGCTTGCTTCGGATTTTGGAAAGTCGTGGATGTAACGCGTTACAACGATGGTTGGTTGGATGGTTACGGAGGTATAGAGTGTTTGTCTCGACCGATCCGTTGTCTTCGAGACACTTCTGGGCCCCTTTGTATTTCCTGCAAGCCTGAATGACCAAGGTGTACAGGAAGTGTCGCCTTTCATGCTCATTATGCCGAGGGCTCCACCTAGGGAAAATAACTAACCCTTTGCCCTCCCTCAGGCATCCCTGCCTTGATACGACTCAAATATAGACCAACTCTTGTGGTGAGCATGCTCATGGGATTAGATTCTAGAACAAGGTACGACGGAAAGCTGTAAGCAGCCACTGAGACTTCTCTCAGATCGTCCGACTGTCGAATCGTCACGACTTTCAGTTGTGCAGTTCGCAAACACATTTATTGATTTATGAACCAATGAATCATTGCTTGAAAATGCGTGGTTCTCGAAAGAAAAGACAAAGGGAAAAATCGATGAAGAGATACCCGACATGAAAAAGGGGAGGGTGATTATAGAGAAGAGAGGGAAATCAGTCCAGAGCAATGCATAGATCCACAAGGACGGAGTCATTTCAATCCGAACTATCCGATCTATGAAAGGGTCTACAAGGAGAAAACCGCAGAAATCTCCGCGTTTGACTAGGAGAACGAGTTGCATTATTTGAGCGTCATAGATGAACTCATCCATGAATTGAAAGAGATTGAAAGATGAACCTCGAGGTTTGAGGTTTGACTCGAGGCACGGCTCGAGGCGCTACCCCCGTACGGCGTAAAGAGTTTTGATGAACCTTGATCTATCAAGGATCTGTCTTGAAATATTTGTCTGTCGCGAGGCTCTGACTCGAGGCGCGGGCGGGAGGGAAACGGCTGGCAACCGACGTGCATAGCGTAAAAGATCATGCTCAGAAAAATTCAAAAGCATGTACGCAGGGTAGAACAACTTTGCGATGCGGAGATTTCGGAAGATGGGAATCTGATTCTCAAAGGTATGAAAGACGTGATAAAATTTGAGGTAAAAGACAAGATGGTTCCTTATACCGCAGACGAATCAATTGCGGCGATAGATTGACGGGAGGGCTCAAGAGGAGGCCACCTCGAAAGAAAGGAAGGAGAAAGAACATTGATACAAAGAGAGGAAGAAATGAGGCGCAGTCCTTGTGCACCCGATGCTGACAGATAGGAAAAAATATGTGGCGCACCCAAAGAGGGAGAGCAGAGCCTCCTGTACCGATTAGTCTAAGCCTCCTCCACTCGGATATGTTTTCTGATAGATAATCGTTCGTAAAACCGATGTCGATTAGATCCATCAATCCTCAAGGCTCGGTTGAGACCTACGGAGTAGATGTACGCAAGGACGATTAGATAAATGATGGATTGGAAATGATAGAACGGAGCTGTAGGGACTTGCTATAAGTGAAAGTGGAAGTGAAAGACTGATATACTCAGAGGATGACCCGGAGATAGATAGATAATCGAGAACCATGAAAGAATCATGAAAGAATCATAAAAGGGACACACGAACAGCCTACTGAGAGCTTTTCTCTTTCGAGATATATTATTGCAGTTCGCAATGATAGGTCCGGAATTGTATTAGACTAGGTAAATATGATTTATCACTTGACAATAATGACAAGCCTCGAGGGGGCAAGACAGCAGACGCTTACCGAACCAGCTCGGTTGACAGCAGCCAATGAGCAGGTGGCAAGAGCAAAGTACAGCTTCTGTTCATGAAGCTACAGCTACAGGCCTAGGGAGACCACTTACACGGAGGCTTACTGCGAACGTCGTGGTTCCGTTGTGCAAGAAGATGCACACAAGCGCCTGTGTGTGAGAGATTTGTTCGGGTCGTTTCGGTCCCACGCCTCCGGTACCTGGCTCGAGCAACCCGAACGGATATTCCAACGTGTTTCTTGCTCAAATATGTCTCTTTGGCCAACTGACAGTACCAGAGACTCAAATAAACAGTCAGTGCTTCTCCTAGCTTAACCAACTCCTGAAATCTGCCTACGAAACTTAGGATCGCGGCTCATCTTCTCAAATCGATGAAAAGTCGCTGGCTGAAACCCTATCACCCAGCTGAAGTCGCTGAGCGTAGAAAACGGTCTTTGACGTTATGAGTGTTTCCGAATTGACCTCCTGATTGCTACTCTTTGGTGAGCTAATTGTACCTACTTCTGTCGCCATATCAAGCTGCCCATTGACAAAATGGGACTTATGTTCATAGAGGATTGTCTCGTGGCTTGTATGCGGCGTAAACCCATTGTACTGCTCTACTGAATTCGAAAGCAGTCGGAAGTTTTTCTCGCTCGGGTACAGACTGGCAAATATCAATGCTCGCGCTAGTCCATGGAATGTTCAGCTCCAGGCCAGAGCATCGTAATCCAGTCTTATAACCTCGTTATGCGCACTACGCTCGCTCATCTATCCTTGGCTAGGTTTTCTTCTGGTGCTCTATACCTTTCTACAAAAATCTTCTTCTCCCACTTTTGTCCGGCGGTGACATGACGGATCCTTCCTTGCTCCATCGCTTTGTTGGTGTAAGGAAGCGGGACTTATGGTATAGCTAGCTTCTGTAGATGCGTCGATTTAAGGGCAAGGGGAAACAACAGGGAAAGATTAGGTGTGCACAAAGTTACACTCAATGTACCACCAGATCTCCACGTCAGCAATTCCTCGCTGTCTGGTACGCTTGTGGTCTGGTCAATATACTGGTTTCGTATTCCGAACCTCATTCACAATCTACGAGCTCCAAGCCACAATGCCACTTGTTCGATAAAGATAACCTTCAATCTTCGATACCCTTCTCGGTGGTTCTCCGAGTCCCGCGTTTTTCTCGATCCCCTCTTTCTCGCTTTATTCGGAAAATACACATCGAACGACTTTGGACTACATCTTTTGCACCCATGCTCTGCGATCACGGCGGATAGCTCTGATGAGCGCACGAGCTTCTACTGCGATGATGAGAACATTCGCGAACACGAAGGACTCCATCGTAGCTCGAGCTGGTTCAAGCTTGCTATAGGAGACGAAGAATTAGGACACCCAATGAGCATATCTTTGCGCATATGCGTCGCAATCGTTCCCGGTTATCTTGCCGTACTGAACCCGCTCTGGTCTGGGACCGAACAGCTTGAAAAAGCTCGGTAACTAAGTTAAGCGGTAGCTCACGATGTTGTGTCGTTTCAGTACTGGGGATCACGCGTCATCTGTAGGTGTGCAGCAAATATCATGATGTGGTCGTTTTCTGGTCGGTTTATCGTCGGAGCTCCCGGTTGTCTGCGCGTTTATTCGTCAACTTCGGGCCTCTGAGGGGTACTTCGACAGGAAATGTAGATCTTCGGCCCGTGCCATATCTCGTGGCGCTCAATATACCACATTCTTACGCCCTCATCATGGCATTTTTTCATATTTCTTGCGAGAGCTATCGCGATTTTCACCGCGGTCCACCTTCGCCGATATTTCTGATATTCCTGATGCATTATTTTCCGAATATTCCGAACCCTACGACCACCACCAGCATGCATTCCCCACTTCATGTGATATTACATACCTCGCCAAATCCGGGGGCGCTGTCGCCGCTTTTCGCGCATTCCACGCTCTTTTGAGGACTCTTTCTCGATGTAGGAGGATAAAGTATCTTGTATGCACCGTGCTCGGCTTTCTATCGCAATCTCAATCGCAAGATTGACGTACCTCTTGTGTATGATCACAATGCGATAGTACAGCTATCGATTCTCAATTCATGAACAAGCTTATCCGAGCATTTATCTAACCGGCGAAATCTCGAAAGGTCGATCCCAAGGTCCAGAAAGCGAGATTGTATGGTTGGGAAGGAGATTGGAAAGGCCTGACCTTCACCACGTTCATATCACTTGAGCGTCCTTCATGGCTGCTCTGGAGGTACGCGTGGCTCGGCTTGAATGGGGCGAGCTGCCTCGAGGAGACAAACCGAACCGGTGAATTTTACCGCCCGCCCGTGATTGCAGCATGCATTGCGGCGTGTTATGAGAGGAAGGATCTACATAAAGAAATAATGCCGTAAGTTGGTTCGTTTGTGGTGCCATCGTGGGTTTCCTTTTTCGTCCCCCTTTCTTTCTAGTAACCACTACGTATAGAAGTCGTGGGCAGGTTATATATAAGCCCCACACGGTTGGGCTTATGGTTGAACTCCCTCCCACTATCAACGCATTGCAATATAACCCAGGCTTGACTATCGATTCCTTTGGCGATTAACACTACCTGTTGATCTCGCGGCGTTTAGGACCAAGACATCTATCACTCCAAACTTTACTCTCCATTTATACGCTTTCGCCACACCCGATGCACAACTTACACGACTTCGAGTCGACTGATACCGATTTTGACCGCGTATCTCAATATGAATACGAGAATGGCTTCAACATGCCCCAGCAGTCAATTCGACTACATTCGCCTTTGTCGCTGTCTTTGATCTCGGAATTGAAGACTACAAAGAGCGAACCTCAACACTTATATTCATCATCTTCTGGATCCTCTTCGTCTTCTGGACCTTCATTGTCTTCAGGGGTGTCGATGTCTAGTCGACATGTGAGGGCTGAAAGAAATTACAGGAGACGTGACAGGAGAGGCAGGGATGTGGAATTATATGGTTATGAACACGACGATGAAGATGAAGGCGAGACAGAGATGAGCCACGAGGGATATGATTCCTATGACACGTCTCCCAGATTCCGTCCCCGCACACGCTCGCCTCGTCGAGCACAGACCTACCCTTTGTCTGTCTCTTCCGCCCCGTCACCCTTCTTCTCTCCACTACCAACCTCATTGCCGTACACATACTCTCTACCACACCCAGAAGAAGTAGAAGACGAGTCATCTCCTGATTCGAATTCTACTGAAGGGATGGAGCCGGAATACACCCCCAGCTGTAATGAAGTGCTTCTACGGCAGTGGAACTCTCTCGCGTTCCGAGTGCGATTTAGTGTATTCAGAACTCGGCGGAGAATTCGAGGTATCTTGGGTAAAGGGAGGAAGTATTAGCCGCTGCTCTCATGCGTGTAGTCGGTGACATTTCCGTTTCTCTCTTGCATTTCTCACTCTCGGACTCATGCATACATCATCCTTTTCTCTGGTTTGGCATTTCCATGTCGTCACTTCATATCATTTTCCCCTATCCTCGTTCACTGCAGAGCCAGTGACGATTCGTTGTATCTCTTATCTCATTCATCATATGTAGTCATATCATCCATTGAGCTCATTCATGTCGATTCTTTTCTTACCGACTCTTCGTTCGTTTTCTTCGTCGGCGTTCAAACCGCGAGTCTCTTATTCATCTGACCACGTTCCACATCGTTGCTTTCAATGTATCTTCTTTGCTGACTTATGACTATCGCTTCAGTGTATCAAACAGTTAAACTGGATGGACTACATACACTGTACATATATACACGCCTACAGACCCGCACGCCTTGAACGACTTACGAATACAATAAATTTAAGGAACAGTACTCTCGCTTTTCATATGAGTTTGTAGTGAACAGCAAGTTGACGTCGAACGCACTCCTCAAGGGCTTTTTTAGCTTCTATGAAAAGAAACGCGGTGATAGGACAAAGAAAAATGCAGTAGCATGGCACTCACTTCTGTATCACAAAACCGGCGTCTTTCTATGACCGACTTTGCAAAAACTCCACCCATTCCGTAGTGAGATACTGTGTCTATGCAAATGACATGCAAGTACAACCGGAGCTCAACCACACGGATGTGAGTCGAAGTTATCACTTCGTGTGGTCAGTTGGTCAAGCACTCCAAGCCACACTCCTGGAAATCAGCTACGACCTTGGCGCAGATCCGGACTTCCGGACGCCAGTCAGCAAGAGTTATCTATCCTTCGAAGAGTACCTCAGATTTCTTGCGAAGCAACGCGGGGACTATAACTGTGTGGTATTTAGTAGGACCTGTCCCAGTGAGTCTGCCCGGTTCGTAATAGTACTGCGGATTTAGAGGACCCAAGCCTTCCCAGTAGCGCTTGTGCTGTTGAGTGACCTCGTCACGAGTGGTCAACAAGAGGCGGACCTTATAGTTTCACGGAAAGTCACTGCGGGGAGAGTAAACTCACGTTCTTGCAGCTAAGATTTCTAGTGATTGTTGCGCGTAAATACTAAATGATGAAGAATGTTCGCTTTCAGGTATAGTACCAGTAGATGTAGGTTGGTCTGCACTCTGGACTGGAGGCACAAAGGTCAAAGCAGTCTATCTTGAACGCGTCGACGTCTGTGGCAGTGTCAGCATCAAACACCTGCCACGCCTGCCACGTTACGGATTTTGCGTGATAATTTCTCTTTCCTTCCCAAAAACCATCCCACTTTCAGGAACGCTTCAAATTCCACCACAGAAGTCATGATCTTGGTATCAGACAAATGCCGACCTGGTTCAATTTACGCTGAATGAGCTCGTGGATTTTATAGATCTCAAGTTCATTTTAGCTGAAATTCCCCGAGATTTCAGCTTGTTCATGAACTGCTTCCGATGAAAGTAACACGATTACCATTGAATCTACTTACTTGTACCTGCTCTGTGTGCCAGTGTGAATTTCAGACCGGTATGTGCTAACTTATCACTTTTCCAATTCGTCCATGTCAGCTCATGTCTCTTTAACATGTGCGAATAAGGCTTCGCTTTGAGCCAAAGTCATTACAGAGTGCTAATTCAGCCTAGATTATCCAATGATTTCGTTTCTAGTGGCGAACCTGGGGAGAAGCGTAGTCCTTGAGCAAGAGCCACACATTGGTGAACATACGTTCAGGCTATTCCCAGTCTGATTGTTCCATCTGGTCTGCATAATCATCGTCCCAGTCGACATCAGGATTGCTCCACAAGCCTCCGTCTTTGTCACAACTCAAGGTCGAAGAACGAATGCTTTGACGACTGGCCTCAGCCCGAACTTCATCTCTTTGGGTCAAGTCCTCTCCGGAAGCAGAAATAATCCCTTCATCTTCAGAGATTGCGCCAATCCCCTTTCCCATTTTCATATTGGGGTTCCTAACTAGACAAGGGATTCAATGACATGAGATCAAAGCTGTTTCGACCTTTGACATCCTCAGGGTCCTGATCCTAAAATGCGGGTGGGGAGTCTAGATCTGCTGCAATCATTGACCGGACATCCGAATTATCCATGTTTTGCCGCCTGCAGGAGCTGTGAAAACTTTGTAATCCTTCTCTCGTTTCCTCCGCTTGATCCTCAGAGCACTGGTGCGTCCCACTGCCTTTCATCCATCGTGACCTGAAGAAATCGAGAGTACTTTGCGCTATAGATGGTGGCTTTCAGGCAAATGAGAGAGCGCCTATATCCTTGTGACCACCGCCTTATAGCACCGTCATCTCTAAATAAGGCCATGAAGCATGAAGAGATATGTCTTCACTATCACACGGACGATTGTTTTTGATCTTCAAAGAGTGATTTACTTTGAAGTTACAGACATTCTGAGGGTAAAAGTTGTGGGAAAGAATGACATGCAACTGTAAGAGGAGGTTGTAGATATTGATACTGCTACTTCCGCTTTTGGGCTTGTGCAGAATTCTACCTTTCAGTGGGCGTCAAAGTTGAAAAGTCAATATCAGCGTCAATCATTTGTTGGTTCTTCCCTTTGATCCTGTATGCGGGAGCAGGGCTAACAAGTGCTGTAATGTCTGCCCAAGAAAATCCTGGACAAAAACGCTTTCGAGTCGAGGAAGATAGAGCGCATCTCATGATAAGCAAAGAGACAAGAGGCGTGGGATAGTAAAGCGCCGGCCTACGGTGGTCCGACCCTTTCACCTCCAACCACCTCAAATTCTTTTGATAATCATATAAACCATCTTTTCGAACGGAAATGAGCTCTGCAAAAGATCAAGCTGGTGTCACTCTTCGTCTCCTCATCCGATACCTCGCACAAAAGCCAAATTATATCGCTTTCGACCCCGAGGGACCCCCAATACACAACGGCGGTGTGCAAAAAGAAATCTCAAAACTAGGATTGCCGTACTGTAGAAACGATGCGATTGAAGTCCCTCGCGTTGGACAGGTGCAGTGCGAATGGTATTTCGAAACGGGTTCGGTGAGAGACTTACGCGGTTTGTTCTTCTTTTTGGATGATATATTAAAAATATCACTAGAAAGCTCCTCAAAGCATGGCGCGAAAATTATGTCCAGAGCCAAAGAGCGCACGTGCGAAAGAGATTGAGAATTGGATGAAGGAATATTACATGTGCGTTCTCTTGAACTCCCTTCGTACGCGAACGGCTCTCTAATCTTTTCCAAGTTGCCGCATGACAGTGACATGCAAGGAGCGAGGATGTGAGTCCTTTTCAAATCCATTTTTCTCGATTGTTCTCGATATATATATCGACTAGGTCCACCCAAGTTGATAGTCAAGCTCTCGACCGACCCATCTTTTCCCGGCAACCTCAATTATTGTCCAGGATATCAGAGGCTTCCGCTACCCGCACGCATCTGGGGATCCCAACCTACCGAAATCAGTCTTCTTGATAATTCCCCGGTCAGTACTCCAACATCTGAGAAGTCTGGCTAACCCGACTTCCGCAGAAATTAGGCCATCATTCTTTATCTGATACTACTGCCCCTTGTAACAATAGCAAACGTGAAAGGAGTCGCTCTTTCACATCATCCATCACATCTACACCTCGCTCAAGGAGTCGCGCGACTGCCTCGATCGACCGCGAGTCGATGAGCTCCCTTGCTCCTCCTTCGACAAGTGCCACCCTCGTAGGAGACTCTTTCTTGAACGAGAGTTGCTCCAAAGCAGACTGGATGGACGTCACAAACTCCCCTCTCCAAAACAAGCGTGAGCGGGAGGATGATGACTCCTTAATGCTTAACCATCCACTGTCCTCGGCTAGCAAAGTGTGTAATATGCGAATTCCTTCCGAGAATATCTGACAACATATCACTCTTCCAGCGTTCTCGATGGGATGTAAGACGAAGCCCAAAGATTGGGAAATCACTAGAGAGATTTCGTTCAAGGTCTATATCACCTGACCGCAAATTGAACAATATCCCGTCAGGACCTCGGTACAAGGAGAATGGTTTTCTCAGAAACTCCACTCTTCGGGACGATTTTAGGAATCGATATCGAAGCCCTTCTGTGTCCCAAGATGGAGTTCGCTTGGAACGTCGTGAGAATGAGGATGGTGGTCGTTCATTTCGAAGAACCTCCCCTCCACCATTCACTGCGAGTTATTCTGGACTGGGAGCATCGCCTTCAAGCTCCGTTGTTCTCTCGTCGCACAGAACATATCAGCAACCGGCTAGTGAACCAACAGCGACAAACAACCCGGCGGGTCAAATCGGACACGATGGCACTGTTGGATCTGCTACTTCAACCTCATCGTTATTACCAATTTCTCCTGTGGATCTGAGTAAGCTATTGAGCGCAATCTCAACAGTGACAGCAGCTGCCATTCCGTCGTCTGATTCCCTCTCAATCTCAAATAACGAATCTCCCTCGACTGCATTACCATCAACAACAAATCCGGATGCAAATGCAGAATCGAACACAAGCGCTAGCCCAATTTCAATGTCAGATATCGATACCCTTTTGAAAGCATTGCCTGTTGCGCCTTCGCTTCCTGCTCCTCAGCAACAGGTTAACGAGTCTACATCGGTTGCAGAAACGGGAGCCGGTTCTACGCAAGCACAAACGTCTGCGATTGCCTCATCTTCGAGTAGAACGCCCGTCGTGCCCATGCAGACGTACTATGGGCAATATGGATATCCATATTCGCATCCATATCCGTACCAGTACCCGCACTCATATCCATATCCAACAATGTATACCCGACCATATGCACAATCGGATCCGCAGACTGCTACCGCATTTCTTCGAAGTTCCGCTTCAACTACTTCTTCTAATTTGATGGATGATTCTCGCATCAAGGAAGAACCCGTGGACGTGTCTGTGAATGACTCGAATCATTGCCCATCTCAAACCGAGATTGAATTAAGCTCTAGTAGAATGCCGCGTATTGTTCAGCTTCGGTCAGAACTAGTTCGTCTGAAGAAAGAAATACAGGAGCGCGCAAAGAGGGAGAGAACGGTGTTGAGCGAGCTCGCTGAGCTCGTTGAGAAGCTGAAGACTGATTTCGTGTTGGGTGAGTTGGATCGAGAAGGATTGCAAGGTCTAGAACTTGGTTCGGAAATCGGAATGGGCTTTTATGAAGATGATGAGCTTACGGAGAGGCCTAATCTAAGTGCCATTGAGATTGGTGTGTAGTTTTTGTTTCTTTCTGTAACATTCCTGACGTACGCTTCCAGAGCTTCAATCGAACATACTCATTCTGCAAGCTCAGCTCTCGAACGAACAAACCGGACGAAGACAGGCAGAACAGGCCAGAGAAGATGCAGAATATGCTAAACGCGAAGCTGAAAGTACATTGGAAGAGGTCAAACAACGCCTGAGTGAAACCGAACGCTTGATGAAGGAAGCAGAACAAAAACAAGAAAACGCCGAGTTCGCCAAGACTGAGTTCGAGAATAAAACGAAAGACGCCCGGCTGAGCCTTAAAGACGCTATCGAACGAAGACGAGACGCAGAACAACTGCGCCGGACCGCAGAGCATGCAAGAAATATAGCAGACGAGCGGAGAAAGGAAGCTGAGGAAGGCTGGAAAGATGCGGAGCATGATATCCGTCAGGCTAATGATCGACGGCGAGAAGCAGAACAGGCAAGCAGTGATGCAGACAAAGCTAAACGCAGAGCCGAGTCTGACAAACGGAATATGGATGGTCAAAGACAAGCGGCGGAACAGGGGAGACGCGATGCGGAGAAGGGTAAATGGGAGATGGAGAAGCGGTGGAAGGATGCTGAGCTTGCTCGAGAACGGGCTGAGGAACGTGTGCGGGAAGCTGAAGGGTTTGTTGCTGATGTTAAGAGGGAGTGTAGGGCGCCGTTTGTGGTCCCTGCGTTGATGGATGCGTTTTTGAGTGTATCGAAATTGACTACGCAGAGTGGTGAGGTGGGAAGGTCACTGTCAGAGACAGGGGATGGGTCTACAGAAATCTGAGGAAGTCGGGAGAGAATCTTCCTTGAAGTGAGTCGGTGAAGAGTATTGTTATTTTATAATCCCATTAAACATTTGGGCAGCTGCATAGTTTGTTCCATCATGCAAAGATAAGTATCTATTTGTAAATTAGTTGTGGCAATATAAGGGTTCTAAATGCATTTACTTCCTATGATACTAATACAGAAATGCTTCCTACTTGACGATGATAGCGCTACGGAGCTCAAAAGTACCGAACATTACAGGTATGAACCAAGTACCAGGTTCGTTAACATGTACATTACTTGCACCAACCTCTCAACGTTGTAGGCCGAGCTTATGCAGATAATCAGAGCGCACGGAATGATTATGCGTGTCTTCTCCCTTGACCCAATCAATATCCGCATGTGGCACGGTCGCCTGCAATCAGGGTCAGAGATGTCCATTTACAGCTCTAACAAGTATCATTGGAACGCACATCGAACCACATCAAAACGTCAAGGTACCCCTCTGGGCCTTCGAAAGCCACTCGGGTGTGAGCCCCTTTTGGGATATGCATGAGTACACCGGGGACGAGGATGACACGGATCCACATTTTTTCAATTGGGTCTATGTAAGAGTAGAAATTTAGAACAGCCTCTGGTTCAGACCAGCTCATACCTTCGATATCGTAATGACCTTTTCCATCAACGATCAAGACCACAGAGCTAGTTGTAGCAGTGTATCTAGAAGAGAGAGAGAGAGAGTGTGTGTGTGTGTAGGACGATTATAGTAAACCGATGGTGGAGCTTAACTGGTCCTTCGAAGCTTGCAGCTTGGCAGTCATCTTCACTTTCTCTTCAACCTAAAGAGTGTGAAAAAGAGTAAATATTCACCAGATCTAGGTCCGGAACCTCCATCTACGCAGACTTCCACTCACCGTTTCAGCATTCTCAATTGTTTCCGAAGCCAGTACATTGATCTTATCCGTGGGTCTCGTGTATCCGAGTCCCTTAGCGATATCTGTAGCTTGCTTTTCGATGTTGTTACTGGTCAACATCCAGAGTTGCCACCCGAGAATCTCGAGTCTGTCCGAAGCAGCGGGGGGAAGGGAATCGTGAGGAAGGACGGTGGCTCCTGGAAGGTTGTTGTGGTAATATGTACGGACAGACATGGGGCATGGGCTTACGGGACCCTCAGTCTCTAACTCTTGCCATTATCTCCAATTATTCCCAGGGTTCATTCTTCGAAGCAGCGCGAATAGAACGATCTCGGTTCAAGCCCATATCTCAACTTGCCCATGTGCTCATCCACTCACTTTGGTATTAGCAAGGTTCCTTATCATATAATTCCATACCCGATATACTTTCAGGAGAGTATATCGTGAAGAAACCACATGACCATACTAAGCAGTATCCAAGTTTTGTTGAAGTGGTGCTGGCCACAAATATAAGTCGGGCAATCGACGGTGTACGAGCCATTTCTTTTCTCCGGCGATAGAAGAATAGTGGCAACACCTGGCCTTGAGCTCAGAAGACTGACCGTTGGAGCACCTAAGCACGCAGTAGAGTGAAATGGTTGAGCCTACGTTTATCGAATATGAAGAGACATCGAGAATCATTCAGGCGGTTATCCAGCCAAGGTAAACCAAAATAGAGACAGGATTGCAGTCACTCATCGATGTTTGTCTTGTCTGTTGAGTTGTGAGGGGGATACTAGGGGGTGACTCATATTCAAAGTTAGAGCCTGGTCTTACGTACTTCTTTGAACAATGTGATGCCGAGTATTCGTTGACATAATCGCTCTTCTAGATTCGTACATGGCCCCATCGTACTATCAAAGGGAACAAACATGTTCTTCTCGCGGAAAGTCATCACTGAAGATCAACTAGTAGACCTTCATGGAAAGGTGGCAATTGTCACTGGCGGAAAGTATGTTTGACACTCCATCCAACCACTGTGACCTTCATTGACACTAAACGAACCAGCACTGGAATCGGCTATGCTACCATTGAATTTCTAGCTCGGAAAGGCGCAAGAGTTTACATGGGCTCACGGAATCAAGGAAGAGCTCAGAAAGCAATTGAGGAAATAGAAGCCAAGCTGCAGAAGAGTGGTAACGACAATCAAGCGAGCATTCATTGGCTTCAACTTGACCTTTTGGATCCGCGGTCAGTGAAGGAAGCTGCAACAGAGTTTATCGCAAAGGAAGAACGCTTGGATATTCTGGGTGAGTTTTGCTTTTTTTTCGCGCCTGAGAACAAGCTTCATTGATAGCTTTTCGTAGTGAACAATGCCTCTCAGTAAGTCTTGGGCTTTCAGGAAAAGATAAAGCACACTTTACTCTTTCAATAGTTCTCCATTCGGCCCTTACTACCTTAACCAAGACGGTTTACTCGATGTAATGGTGGTCAAGTGTGTGTTATTCTTCCGTTATATTGAAATTACCCAATCCTGTTACGTGCTTCAGTTATATCAGCCATTTCGTGCTTACAGAAACCTTGCTGCCATTGTTAAGGCGAACCGCTACTCTCGATGATTCTGACGTTCGTATCGTCAATGTGAGAAGTTGCTTATGCAAATTGTTTTCTGTCTCGATTCGACACTGAACTTTTCAGGTCTCATCGACCTCTCACACGTATGTAACAACCGACTCATTCGTCGGAAAGGAAAACCTGAACAAGCAATTTGGTGACACATTGACTGGTTACCTGATTACCTATGGTGCGCTTCTCTGGTCTCTCCTCTTCTCTCCCGTCGAGTCCGTCACAATTTATTGTGTTCCTTGCATCTAGAAAATTCAAAACTGGCGAACATACTCCACATCAAAAACCTCCAAACCCGGCTCAACGCTCAGTCCTCACCAATAACTTGCCTCGCCATTCACCCAGGCGCTGTCATGACCGTAGGCGTAAGCGGATTCCTCAACTCTGTTCCCTTCTTCGGCTGGTTTCTCAAAGTAATCCTTGGGCCACTTTTCCTTACATCATGGACGCAAGGTGCGATGACTTCGGCGTTTGCTGCTGCGGGAAAGGAGGTAGCTGAGACCAGGAAAAGCAAGGATGAGGTGGAGAGAAGGAAGTATGAGGGTGGATATTTGGTGCCTGTGGCAAATGTAGCTGAGCCATCGACATATGCGAAAGATGAGAGGCTACAGAGGGAGTTGTATGAGACGACGATAGAGGTTTTGGGCGAGATGGGGATTGTTTTCTAGTAGTTCGTTTGTTCAATTCACCCCTTAGTATTTTCTCACTGGCAGGAACTATTGGCGCTAACTTAACATTTCGTGATCAATCTGTCCAACCCACAAGTTGAAGAGCGTCGCTCTCGAAATCATGTTGAATCTACAGATAGATACTCGCCTTTCGACTGCTGTGTATTGCTTAATTGTCAAGGTAGGTATTAGATACAGCTTGAATCAATGTCACTCTCAGGCGGTCCTCTATATGCAGCACATTAGGAATGTGCATCATGGGTGAACAGGCATTTTTATTTACATTCTATACAGACAATGCAGAATCCCCAATTTACAAGACATTCGGTAAGGTCAAACAATTAAAGCTTTGATGATTTTCGACGGTATGATCCACAACTGATATTTCACTCCTCAAAGATGCTGAATCTATCGGCTCGGTTTGGTGCGGTCATCCTGGTTGCTGCGCTGTATGTTGCTGCTACTAGGCTGAATACGACTGCTGCGAAGAGGATTGCGCGCGCGGCTGCCGGGGTCAATAGAAGGATCGCGACTTCCAGCAGGAGAAGGAACACCACTTCCAGCAGGAGAGGGAGCGCCGCTTCCGGCAGGAGAGGGAGCACCACTTCCAGCTCGAGAAGGAGCACGACTGACAGGACGAGAAGGAGCACGGCGGTCAGTCTGGCTGTTGCGAGTCAGAGTATCGCTGCTGCCAGGCCGAGCGCGACTAGTAGTGGAAGGAGGACGATCCGGAATGCGGCTGCCAGGGCCATAAGAAGGATTGCGACTGCCAGGATGAGAAGAATCATGACGGGAAGAATTGCGGTTACGAGATTGAGTGCGAACCCGGTCAGGTTGGATGTGGCTAGGCTCTGTTTGATTGCTTCCGACGACTAGAGCGTATGAGCATGAAAGCAGAAATATGGAAATAGAAGTTACATACTCGGTTCAGCGACTGGGACCAGCGGGGTTTCTTTGACGAGGCGTGCCAATTCATTCGAAATCTGATCGAGGTACAAAGCAGACGTTTGAGTTCCAATCCGAATTAATCTTGACCACCGTGACCGGCGTTGTTGAATATCCACTGACCCAGAAGCGGGGGCTGGCTCAAGGAATACAGTACCCCAATTACGCTGCCATGATTGATCCAATTTTGATTGTAGGCGGGTATATTCATTCATGTCTTCCTCGGCATAAAGACCTGGTATGCCCATCTTCGCCTCGGTCTCATCAATGAGTTTTTGAAGGTCGGACTTGTTCTGGGACCAGTTGATCCTCCTTCTTTCCCGTTCCAACATTCTCTGCTCGTTCTCTTGTGTGGCGAACCCTGGTTTCTTCAAGAGTTTCTTCTTTCATTTGTGCTTGATACTTCTCCATGTCTCCTGTTTGAGAGGATCCCATTAAGTGCGTATTCTCATTCTTCTCCTTGTCATTTCCTTGTCCCTTGATCAACTCAAGATATCGGTTACCCTCGAAGATTTTCCCGTCGAATTCCGATCGTGAAAGCAGCCGAAAGGACCACCACTCGCCGACTGTGGCAATTACCATCACCTGCTCTTGGCAATGATAATTTGGAATTGAAAACAAACATAGGGCCTACCATTCTTGGTAATTAGAGACTATAAAGCTTGAAAATCATCTACAACTGACCTGTAGGCTGTGACATGACTTGGTCTCTTGCATTCAGCATTGCACTTGTGAGTTGAGACATGAATTCTTTTAAATCGATGCAATTGCGACTGATGGGTCTCTTCAATTTGACAAGGAGGGGAATAGACAGAGATGAGATCTGAACTGTATGAGGTGATGGCAGAGAACTTGTCGTGATTTGCTGCAGGATTTGTGCTAAAAAGGCTTTGGGCTGTACTGGCTGGGCATTATAAAGGAGGACACAAAAGTCAGGAATGACTTCTACAACAGCACCCGACATGGTTTCATTTGGATCTGAACTTTGGTGAGAGATGTATAAACGGAACTGTGGGGTAGGTAGAAGAAGGCCAAGATTTGTGCCACATAATTTGTAAAGAATTAATGACCATAAAGGATGCGTGCTGTCCTCGGTTCGTCGACGATTGAACCTGAAGGAAAGTATGAAAGCAAGTGAGAATAGGATGCCAGTCAGGAATGTGATGCTCATAATGGCGAACTTGCTGCTCAGGACTCGCTGCATGCTAGTTATATAGGATCCAAGAATGCTGTACTCACGTTTGTAATCGTGCCTACAATTGTTCGTGAGATTTTGACCTCAAAAGTCTCATGCAGAATCTGTTTGAATAGAAGCAAGAACAAGCCGTTCAGGCCCATCATTACATGGCGCTATGTACTACACCTAGATGACTTACATTAACAAGAGAATCTAAGAGTCAAGAGTAGTCATAGTGCGTACATAATATATACGAGTCTGCCACGACCCAGACCCCTGGTCATACTAATCCCCTGCGGACTTTCATTCAACCTATTCACGATCGCCGCAGTGTACTCTGTAATTCACACTCGGTCGCCGTATAATTTAGTTCCTTACTTTTACCTATAAAAACCTACCTAAAAAGACATGTACGGGGACTTCCCCTCTTAGACGATAGTTTGAATTCACACCTTACTCTAGTTATTGTGTGGGCTCTTAAGGGATCTAAAGATAAGTTCAAACATCTTATTTCATTCGTGTCGCGCTACTCTTAGTACGCTAAGCTACCGCGACATATTTTTAACTTCTAAAAGTTGTGTATTCCAGCTGGATGGCACCATCATCAGTCTGATCAACTGGTGACCTCCTCCAGCTCCAGTGTGTGTAGATGTCTTTCCGAAACCTACGCTCCCGACGTACTCAGAGTGACCTGGCTGTCCCCGGCGCTCTGAATGCCCCCTCAAGAGCTGGCGAATCAGAGCCTGATTCGCCACTCACCCCGATTGAGTCCGAAGGACAATCGAGGGCACCTTCGCCAAAGGGCCAAGGTTATGAATCCGCGCTATCTGAGCCGGAAGAAACTGAGTCCGTCGGACCAGCTGAAAAGAATTCGACACTTCCACGACCTAGTAGGGCCGTTGGAGGGCGAGTTACACCTACGCGGACTGACGAGACCGCGAAGAAAGTGAACCCTGTGATAAAGGAAACTGAGCAAGAAAGTTCCTTAAACGCGGAACAGGAGCTCACAATACAGATGGCAGAGGCCAGCCTAAGCCCAGAACAGCGCAGACTTGTAAGACTGAGGCAGAACACAATCCGAATAATGGATACGGATGACGAATCCCAAGCTGAGGGGCCTTCAATCGGAAAGGGCAAAGAAATTGACCCCCTAAATTGGGGAAATATAACCCTCAACAATGATGAGAGCAACCCAGACGTACAAAGTCAGATCCTTGCAAGCATTGGTGAAGCCAACAAGAAGCATGAGACTTTTGAGGAACACCGTCGCATGCATAACATGTTTGAAGACTTCCAAGCATGGCAGCACCAGGAAATTGAACGATTAAACGCTAACTATCAAAAGAAGATTGATGAATTAAAGGAGGAGATATTCAAAAGCCGAGAAATGGTTGATACTGACGGTCCTGTGAAACGGTTTGGCTTCACAGCGGAACCTGAAATGAAGCAAACCAGATTCACGAGGAACCATACCAATAGGCTTCCCAGCCGCCCTTCAGATTTGATAGCAACTACCAGCCATGTAGGAAACCCGTTTAATCAAATGAGAGTTATAAAGAGGGAGGAAGATGAACCCTCGATGGAAAATGAGGTGGGAGACAGCTCTACCCGCAGAACTAAAGGAATGAGGCTGAAACCCCTGAAACCTACTGAGATTTATGACGGGACTGCAAGTCTCCGATCGTTCCAGAGGAACATGCGAGAAATCATGGCTTACCTAGAGGATGGTCAAGTGCCGGAGTATAGGCAAGTCGAGGTAGCATCCCGGTTTCTGAAGGGGAAAGCATACACCTTCTTTGAAAGGACCTGTGGAGAAAGCTCCTGCGACTGGAGTCTCAAGAAATTCTACGAGAAGTTGTATGATTTCGCATTCCCAATTGACTTCCGTACGGAACAGCGACGTAAGCTTGTGAACTTGCAACAGCGAGATCGTCGAATCCGGGACCATGTCGGGATCTTCAAGGACCTATGTAACACCGTGGGAACGCTTGATGAACGACATAAAGTGATATTTCTGTGGGACAGCTTCGAACCCTTAATAACAAAGGGCTTACTACATATGGGCCATACCCCTGAAACAAGCGCGCTGGAAGATCTAATTGATGATGCTGAGAAGGTAGAACTCATAGAGGGAGTGGGGAAACCCACCTCCGCCAGCTTTCGCAAAAGGGAATCAGGCAACCCTAAACCCAACGGTGTAAATATGAGCAAGACTTTTGCTGGAGGGCGTCTCACTCAAAGCCCAAAACAGGATAAGGGAGAAATGACCGAAAGAAACAGCGCTAATGCCTCATCAGGCAACGCTGATGGTTCGAGGGAGAAAAACTCGAGTCGACCTAGGTCAAGTAACCGGGAGCATCATCAGAAGAAACAGCTATCGGAACAGCAGAAGAACGAGTACCGCGCGGCGGGAAAGTGCTTCAATTGTGGTGAGGCGGGGCACCGTTCGCATGATTGCCCCAAGAATAACTCACTTAAGTCTGAATCCAGAAGAACGAGTAGACCTCCGGGCCTTACCACTCATAACATGGAGTTTGAACTCCAAGAAATGGCAACGAACACAGAAGACGTGAGAGAATTTTCTCTAAATACTGTTCATCTGGATTGGTTCAGGGATGTTGAGGAAACATACTATTCCAACGAAGAGAGCATTCAACGCGCCGGGAGCTCCCGGTTCGACGATTCCGATGAACCCAACGATTGCTTAAGTGACCATGAACGAGGTTACGACTGGAACTCGACTGGAGACATTGGGGACATCGACGGGAGCTGCCCTAGCAGTGATGAATGCGAATCGATAAGCCATTGCTATGCCTACAAAAACGAGAGCTGTCAGGACCCCGGGAGTAGCATAGCAGATTATCATGACTTGCGCGAATCGGAGTGGGAGGACTCCAAGTGGGAACTTCTCGACATGCGCAATACCTATGCTAGATCGGTCATAAAGTTCCTTCGTAACTCTGAAGGAGCCAAATCTGTCTTCTCCTGGCCAAAAGACAACGCGAAGCTAAAAACAGCTGAAACATATGCAAGGGGACTCCACAATCACCTGAATCATGCTCAATTTGGGTTCGTGAGTGATCCAGTCCAGCGTCGATTTGGGGACCCTCTAGCTGAACGCCTGGAATACATCCTAACCCAAAACGCCCCGTTTGCCAGAGAATCGAGCGAGAGCAAGGAAATAGGACAGATCGACCGCTTTCTGGCTTACCGGATTTCGGACCATGCTCACCTCATCCTCGATTCAGCGTATGAGGATGTAGAACATGAAATACCGACGAGGCTACTGGAAAACCCAGATTTTGTGCCAAGTACATGGTTTGCAAGGAGGTTACAGATGACTGGTGGTGGGGAAGCAGTAACGCCCTCACCATCACGACCTATGGGAGATGCGCGAGGCACAAGGGTCTGTCAGATATTGAATAATGCGTTAGCCTTCCCGGGAGATGACTTACCTGACTTTCATCCCCGACGGAGCGAATACCGAGGGCAGCATAATCGCTTTCGCACCTTCCTATCAGGGTTCAGTACCAAAGTCTACATAGTTGAAGACGCAATGTATGACCTTCGTTGGCCGTTAAGCACGGCGATACTCAGTGAACCACGATTTGACGTATACCGATGGTACTGCAAAAAGCTGAGCACCTTACTGAAGGAGTGTCTCTGTTGGGACATGTGGTGTTACGAACTGACTCTTTTTCAATTTCTTTTTGTCTATCTTATTTACTTTTATCTTTTCCTTTTCTTTATTTACATACATGTGACAACCTTGACATTCTCGCAATGTCAACACATTTCTCTCGTGTCTGTCAAACTGTTGACAGACTGTCATTCCCGCGCTGTCAACACAACTCTCTCATGTCTGTCAGACTATTGACAGATTGACAGTGTGAGAATTCTCTCATGTCTGTCAACCTTTGACAGATCGTTGTATAGCCTCACAGTTATGACGTGAGATAGTTCCCATGGATTCATTTCAGAATATGTATATAAGATAGGGCATTCCTTAGAGTAGTCTCTATCTCTGATCTCGTCTATCCTCCTCTGTAGCTAGACAAGTATCTGAGGGCATACTCCTCCTGCACTATCCATTATCTTTTGATCTATTCTCTCTGTGTGACGCCTGGCTTAGTATAAAAGCTATCGAGTCGCTGACAGAAGATCAGAGATCCTTATCGACCCACCCGTCACGACCCAAATCGTCGACATTTGGTTGGACATTGGACCCCGCTGCGTTATTAAATTTACTCTTTTTCATTTCCTTACTCACCTTCCCACCTCACCTCGTTTCCTCTCCCATCCACTCCCTATTCCCATAGCTCATCTGTGTTAAGGCCAGCGTTGGCGTAAACACTTTGTTAATACATACCTACATCGAGACACTGTAGTACGGCTCAACCCGTGCTGAGAGGAAAATACTCTCTCTAGTGTGCCTGACTCCTACCAAGGAGTGTAAATCAGGGCTAGCAACAGAACATCGAGTTTCTTCCTCGGAAGATTCGATAGTAGGGACGTTGGAACGCAAAGTTTTCACGCAGACGACTCGAAAGACAACGTTGCGCGAGGAGCGAACGTAGACAGTCTTCTGGATTAACACATAACTCGACACGAGCCTCTACCTCTAAGCACCTCACCCTCCTATCCTGGCGTTCTCGTCAAGACCTCAGGATTTTTCACTCCCATACCCATCTCGCTCTCCCTCTCCCGCATCACCGGATTCAACCATCCATTTAGGATCCCCCACGCCCACTCCATCCTTCACCACTGAACTCGGCTCAGAAATGTCTGACCCATCCAACCAATCCATGCATGCCAACACATCCGCTACTACCGCCGCTACTCCCGCCACCTCCAACACCTCATTCTCCCGAAAAAACCATCGTTAAAGAACCCGACGTATTTACAGGAGATACCTCCAAGTTCCGAGCATGGCTCCGAACACTCCTTGCGTACATCCATGACCTGCGAAGGACACAGCAGGTCAATAACGATAACGAATCCATCAATGTAGCAATGTCCTACATTCGAGGAGGCAGAGCTGATGACTGGGCGGAAGTATACACCAGTGATCACCAGGATGAAGTCGCTGGTGATTGGAACGTAGACTTCGCAGAATTCCTAGAAGAACTAAAGAGCAGTTTTTCTAACGTCTCCCAGAAGAAGGAGGCAATGGATAAACTGAATCGCATTCAGCAAGGTCGTATGAAGGCCGATGACTTTTTCAAGGAGTTTGAACTCCTGCTAAAGGAAGCGGGGTATGACAAGAAGAGCGAATATGTTCTTCAGTTGGCTGAAAGAGCAGTCAGCCTCAACATCATGAGCGATCTAGTCCGAACGAGGACAGAGGAGTTTGACAGCTACGACGAGTTAAAGAAACTCGTCACCGCCAACGATCTAATCCGCCGCCGCTACGATGAACAGAAGCGCGGATACAACAACATGAGCTGGGGTAACAGCATACAAGGACAAAGTCGTGGTCAAGGATCCACGCAACAAGCCTATGGCAGGCAAGAGCAGAAGAGATGGGAAGGACCTCGAGTGGTAGGGTCTACCCCCATGATAGCAAGACGTGATGGGTCCGGGACGACCTTTGGAGGTTCGGGACGACCCATGGACCTGGATCGAGCAAGGGTTAATGGCCTTTGCTTTAACTGTGGCGAAAAGGGCCACATCAGTAGGAACTGCCCAAAGAAGAGCAAAGCCGTGGTTCGTAGCATAGAACTTATGAACTATGATAGCGAGAGAACGGACAACGTTAGTGAAGAAACTAATGTAAATAGTGTAGATGTAGTACCAGGGTTACCAGCTGGTATGGACATGAATTCGTTCACCGCGTGGTTGAACAGTATGGGTTTTATAAGAGCTCCCCAGTAGGCATAGGTCTGGCGGAGCGTTCTAATTTAAATACTTCGGACATAGTAGATAGTGGATTGGATTTCACTATTAAGTATGATAATGTAGAAAAACACGCATCTACATTTAATAAACCAACCGAAGTACAAAAACCTATACGATACATACCCAACACGGCAGAATGGACTACTCAAAGGCTGAAAGAAGAAGATCTCACAAAAGCCGTCATACTTTTAAGGATATGGATGCCTTCCTCGCGAGTAAGAGAAGCCTCGGAGGAAACCGTCATGGAAATACGTGCATTAAACTGGAAAACCGCAGTCGAAGCCGTTAAAAGTCTTGCGACAAAGAAAAGCTACGTCCGTGGAACACATGGAAAAAGCTTAAAACTCCCAGTCATTGTCGAAACATTAGAGGACAACCGACAAATAGTTACACAAGGACTAGTCGACAGTGGAGCTACAGGCTCATGCATTGATGCAAACTTTGTTGAACAACATAGGATTCCGACCAAAGATCTACCTATTCGAGTACCTGTCTACAATGCTGATGGAACACTCAATGAGAACGGCTCCATAACCAAATATGCTGAAGTCCGCGTAACCATCGGAGATCATTCGGAACGGATTCAATTTGGCATTGTTAACCTTGGTGAACAACATATCTTCTTAGGATTGGATTGGTTACGACATCATAATCCAAGTATCAACTGGATTAAATCAGAAGTTACTTTTGACCGATGTCCGACTCGGTGCGGATATAATCCTCACTTTTGGATACCTGAAGATATTCAAACAAGAGCAGTACTTGAAGACGGCGAGAGACTTTTCGTGTTTGATTGGGATCGATATGTGCAAGAACAGGTAGATTCCAGGAAATGGACAGAGAAGAAGGCGGAAGAAGAAACACGAAAACACTTCGACACTTCCACTCCGTATATAAACAAATACCCGGATGTTTTCAGTCAAAAGGAATTTGATCAATTACCACAACGACGCCCTTGGGATCATGCAATCGAGTTAACACCTGGTTCTAAACCACTTGATTGTAAGATATATCCTTTGAACCCAAAGGAACAAGAAGCATTGGATGCATTCCTTGAAGAAAACATTCGAACCGGCCGAATTCGACCCTCGACATCCCCGATGGCCTCACCATTCTTCTTCATCAAAAAGAAAGATGGTACCCTTAGACCAATACAAGACTATCGCAAACTGAATGAAATGACGATTAAAAATCGATATCCACTCCCTCTCATTCAGGAGCTTATTGATCAATTGAAGGGTGCTAAGATATTCACAAAGATGGACATTCGATGGGGATTCAACAATATACGGATTAAAGAAGGTGATGAGTGGAAAGCTGCATTCAGGACCAATCGAGGATTATTTGAACCAACCGTTATGTTCTTTGGACTAACCAATTCCCCGGCGACATTCCAAGGATTCATGAATCATATCCTTCGAGATTTGATAAATGAAGGACACGTCATAGTCTACATGGATGATATACTCGTATTTACAAATGACTTGAAAAGTCATCGCATAATTGTAAATCGAGTCCTCGACATTTTGCGAGAACACAAACTTTTCCTCAAGCCTGAGAAGTGTTCTTTCGAGAAAAAATCCATCGAATACCTTGGAATAATCATTGAGAACGGAACGATTCGAATGGATCCAAAGAAAGTCAAAGCTGTACGAGAATGGTTAACCCCATTGAAGAAACACGATGTCCAACAGTTCCTTGGCTTCTGTAACTTCTTCAGGCGATTCATTCGAGGATTTAGCAAAGTTGCCAAGCCATTGACAAAACTTACTGGAAATGCAGTCTGGGAATGGACAGCGACCCAACAGTATGCATTCGACGAACTCAAGCGTCGAATCTGTGAAGAAGTAGTCCTCCTCATTCCCCGAAATCATGGAAAGTTTAGACTTGAAGCTGATTCATCTGACTTTGCAAATGGTGGTTGTCTCTCTCAATTTGTCGATGGAAAATGGTGGCCTGTAGCATTCCGATCTCGTTCACTCAATGAAGTTGAAAGAAACTACGAAATTTATGACAAGGAATTAATGGCGATTATGGACTCGCTCGATGATTGGCGTCAATATCTTCTTGGAGCCGAAGAACAGATTGAAATCTTTACAGACCACGCAAACCTACAGTATTTCAAGAAACCCCAAAAGCTAAATCGACGACAAGCTCGATGGGTTCTTGAACTTGCGGAATATAATTTTAATCTAGTCCATCGACCAGGAAAGACAATGACAAAAGTTGACATCCTGTCAAGGATGACAGGTCTTCAGACGGGGGAAAAGGACAACGAGAACATCGTCCTTCTAAAGCCAGAATTTTTCATTCGCGCCCTCAACATCTCCTCACCAGAAGATGTATTCCTGTCGGAAATCCAAAAGAATCGAAACCACGTTGATCGACTTGTGAAGGATAACCTCGATGCCAAAAACCCTGAGTGGAAAGAAACTGAAGGGATTATTGAGTGGAAAGGACGAATCTATGTACCAAAGAACAGAGTACTTAGGTCCAAAATCCTTACTAAGTACCACGATTCACCACTTGCAGGACATCCTGGACAGTACAAAACAGCGGAACTCGTCACTCGTGATTACTGGTGGCCAGGAATTACTCGAGATGCTGGAAAGTATGTGGAAGGTTGCGAGAAGTGTCAAGCGACAAAGTCTCATCGCACTCGACCCATTGGACATCTTCATCCTCACACCGTTCCAACTGAACCTTGGCAAGTAATTGGTACTGACATGATTGGAGAACTTCCTGAATCTGGAGGTTACAATGCGATTGCAATCTTCATCGACCACTTCACAAAGAGACTGAGACTTGTACCAACCCATACCACAGTCACTTCAGAAGGAATGGCAAAGATTTATCGAGATTCCATCTTCTCCACCCATGGACTTCCACGCAAGATAGTTCATGATCGAGGACCACAGTATCACTCGAGGTTCATGAAAGAACTCTATCGACTTCTAGGCATTGAAGCGAACTTCACCACAGCGTACCATCCACAGACAAATGGTCAATCGGAACGAACAAACCAAGAGATTGAACAATATCTCCGTTTGTTTATTAATTATCAACAAAATAATTGGCACGAATGGTTACCCCTGGCAGAGTTCAACTATAATGACAAGGTCCATTCAGCGATGAAAATTTCTCCCTTCTATGCAGATACAGGAAGACACCCGTATAAAGGCACGGCAACTCAAATGACTTCGGACAACCCCTCAGTACAAGCTTTTGTAGATGGAATGAAGAAGATACGAAAGGAAGTAGGATCAGCTTTAGAGAAAGCAAAGGTAGAGATGAAGAGGCAGTATGACGGAAAGAGGAAGAAGGGTATAGAATACAAGGTTGGTGACAAGGTGTGGCTAGAAGGAACCAACCTGTCGGTAGATCGCCCAATGAAGAAATTAGGTGACAAGAGGTACGGACCGTTTATGATCCAGCAGAAGATAGGTGCCAGTTCCTATAAACTGGAAATCCCACGTACATGGAAACATGTACACAATGTTTTCAACGAAGTTCTTCTCACTCCGTATAAAGAACCTAGCTTTCCTACACAACCCCGAAACACACGCCCGCCTCCTGTTGTTGTAGGAGGAGAAGAAGAATTTGAAGCAGAAGAAATCCTTGACTCGAAGAAAGTAGGAAGAGGAATCAAATATAAAGTCCAATGGAAGGGATATGGTTCACATGAGCAGACATGGGAACCACGGTCAAATCTTACAAATGTTGACCAATTGCTCAAGGAATTCCATGAAAAGAATCCGACTAAACCAAAACCCGCAATATTTCGTCGAATTGAAATCCCTATTTCTTTATTCCCTACAGAATTGTTTCGACCCCTTCCTCTTGCCGACACAGAACCCAATCTCGCTTCACTACCCTCCGAAAACTTTCTTTTACAACAAGCACATCGTGGAACTCGTGCCCTAAGGAGAGGGTGATGTTACGAACTGACTCTTTTTCAATTTCTTTTTGTCTATCTTATTTACTTTTATCTTTTCCTTTTCTTTTATTTACATACATGTGACAACCTTGACATTCTCGCAATGTCAACACATTTCTCTCATGTCTGTCAAACTGTTGACAGACTGTCATTCCCGCGCTGTCAACACAACTCTCTCATGTCTGTCAGACTATTGACAGATTGACAGTGTGAGAATTCTCTCATGTCTGTCAACCTTTGACAGATCGTTGTATAGCCTCACAGTTATGACGTGAGATAGTTCCCATGGATTCATTTCAGAATATGTATATAAGATAGGGCATTCCTTAGAGTAGTCTCTATCTCTGATCTCGTCTATCCTCCTCTGTAGCTAGACAAGTATCTGAGGGCATACTCCTCCTGCACTATCCATTATCTTTTGATCTATTCTCTCTGTGTGACGCCTGGCTTAGTATAAAAGCTATCGAGTCGCTGACATGTGGGGGACTAGAACAATTCTAGGGAACCTATTTGACTCGCCTGAGCAATGCGGGGAGGGCCAGCTCCAAAATAGGCCACCATCCACCACGTACGGGTACGAGCTGAATGGGGTACAAATCCCAGCCGACAAGTACGCAGGTCTGCAAAGGAATGCTGCACGTATAAAGGACCCAGGGCGCAAGGTGGCTCGACCAATTATAATCATGGTCCGAATTAATAGCCACCCTGTGACGGCGCTCTTGGACTCGGGATCATTGGGCTCGTTCATGAGCACCACACTAATTGATCAGCTTAAGTTTAAGGAAGAGGCGATAGACCCACCGCTCACCTTGCAACTTGCGGTTCAGGGATCACGTTCAAAAATTAATCGCCGAGTTGTGGCTCGGTTCCAATACCAGGGCATTGACGAAGAACGAGCGTTTGACGTCGCGAGCATCAACTACCCAATTATCTTGGGCACAGACTGGATGTATGAACACTCTGTGACGGTTGGATTCAATGAATCGCGAGTAGTGGTTGGGAGTGAAAAACGCCTACCTTTGAAAGGTCCTACAATTTCCCAGCTGGCTTCTCAAGCAGTCGAGATCCAGGAAGAAAACCTAGACAAAGTCCGGACAGAGTTACGGGAGTACGCCAAACCGCTGTGTAGAACAATGGCAGACACAGATCTGCCACCCCTCAGGGAGATAAACCATAAAATCCCACTCATTGATGAATCGTTGGTAATACCCTGGAGACCATCACGGCTGCCGGAAAAATTCAGAGCTGATTGGGCAGAGAAACGGGACGCTTACATTAAAAGTGGAAGATGGCGAATCAATACGTCAAACAACACCGTGCCTCTGTTGCTAATCCCAAAACATGGGGCTCAGAGTAACCGCCTCCGTGTGGTCGCGGACCTCCGCCGACGAAATGCTAACACAAGGAAACTAGCATCACCGTTACCGGACATAGAAGGAATCCTCAGACGTGCAGCACGGGCCAAATTCCGCTCAACAATGGATGGAAAGGATGTGTATGAGCAAATACGCATTCATCCGGACGATGTGTACAAAACAGCGGTGTGTACTCCAGATGGGAACATGGTCAGTTTAGTAATACAACAAGGGGACTGTAATGCCCCGTCTACATACCAAACCCTAATGAATTTCCTATTCTCTTCATTCCTGGGACGGTTCATGGACGTATACCTCGACGACATCGTTGTCTATTCGGACTCGATTCAGGACCACGTTCAGCATGTCAAACTCGTAATTGACATCCTAGTCCGTGAAAAACTATATTTGAGCGAGTCAAAATTGAATTTTTTTGCGCGCGAGTTGAAAATACTGGGCAGAATCGTCGACAATGAGGGAATCAGGATGGATCCCGAAAAGGTAGACACGATCTCTAAGTGGAAAACGCCGACGAACCGAGATTTATTACGAGGGTTCTTGGGATCTGTGGGTTACCTGGCAGACGATATTGCCAGCGTACGTATACCAATGGGACATCTAAGCAACATAACGGGGGATAACGTCCCTTTCCGCTGGGGGTTCAATGAACAGAGAGCTTTCCAACAGATAAAGGACCGCACCTCGGCATCGAAGATGCACCACCGCGTTCCGTTGAACTATGCACCGGACGCGCCGCCAGTATGGATGGTCACTGACGGTTGTGCAACAGGAGTATCTGGCTGTGTCTTGCAAGGCGACTCCTGGAAAGAAAAGGCTACCGTGGCGGCATTCTACTCGGCCAAGTTGAACCCCGCGCAGCAAAACTATCCTGTGCACGAAATCGACATGTTAGCAGGAGTGGAAACCATGCTAAGGCACAGGGATATCTTACAAGGTGTCAATTTCACTTGGGTTACGGATCATAAAGGCCTAACGCACCTAATTGAACAAAAAGACCTCTCAGGTCGACAGGCACGCTGACTGGAGAAAATCTCAGAGTTTAACTTTCGTATTGAGTACATCCCGGGGGCAGAGAACGTCTTTGCCGATGCCCTGTCCCGCATATACTCTAATGACGCTGCGGGAACAGTTCGCGCACGCTCAGAGTACACTTACCACGACTCCGCTGACAACGACGCGCTTGAATTGTCGTGCATCACAATGCCGCTTCGCGTGAATCTTGAGGCTTGCTGCACCATCCCGGACGCGGTGTATTTAGACAGAATGGAATTAAGAAAGAATCGACGTCCTTCAGCTAAGAAAGCTGAAATGGACGGGGGGTCAGTTGACAAAGGTTACAACGAGAGTATTAAAAAGAAGAAAACCTCGTGTGAACATCCAGCCAAAATTGCTATTACTACTAATACCGATCACGGGGATCACGACGATTCTGACTCTCACATGGCGACCCCGGGAAACGGTCCCGCGGATACAATTCGCAATGATAGTTCCGCGGATACAATCTGCGGTACGAATTCAGCCCCAATGAACTCAATTTTGGCGCATGACCCTACCTCCACGTCTTCGTTCCTTTCACTGCTCCCTGGAACCACATCAGGCTTGGACCTTCCTACACTAGTTGAGGGCAAATATGAGAATGACCGAACATTTCGGCCGATTCTGGAAAACCCCAAGCTATTCCGTAACTTCGTGGTGGAAAAAGGGCGGATCTTTATTGACTTAAACCACTCCCGTCTGTTATGTGTACCAAAATTCTTTGTTAATGGACATAGCATTTACGAGCTAGTCATAAGCGAGGCCCACTCACTAATCGCTCACCTTGGAGCACGTAAAACCCTTGCATTTTTGAGGGACCACTTGTGGTGGCGCACGATGGCATCGGACGTTCACAGCTTCTGTGAATCCTGTGTCATATGCACAACGACGAAACCAACGAACCACAAACCATATGGGCAGCTCAAGAACCTACCAGTTCCTACTGACCCATGGGAGGTAATAGGAATTGACTTCGTTGGGCCCCTACCTTCTAGCAAAAATCGCAATGGCATTTTTGACTCAATCACCACCATCGTCGACCATTTGACAGGTATGGTTCACCTCGTGGCGAGTCGCACGGATTACGGAGCAGCAGAGGTCGCAGAACTTGTATTCAGTGAAGTCTACCATTTGCACGGCTTGCCAAAGGTAATTGTAAGCGACAGGGACTCGCTGTTCACATCGCGATTCTGGTCACACCTGCACGCCTTGATAGGCACCAAACTTAAACTATCAAGCTCGTACCACCCCCAAACAGACGGGCTAACAGAAAGGGCCAACTGGACTATCACGCAGATGCTCAGGCAATGCGTGAACGACCTGCAGGCCGACTGGGTCGAGAAACTACCCTCCGTCGAATTTGCGTTAAATATGGTTCGATCAGAAACCACAGGATATGCACCGTTCTTCCTCAACTCGGGAAGGATGCCGAGATCGTTTCTGTGGAATAACCCAGGACCTTCTCCATTCCCTGGTGTGTCGGCCTTTGCAAACAAAATGAAACTCGCATTGACGTCCGCTCACGATAGCCTACTAACCCATCGCGTGAAACAAACCCGGAATGAAAACCGCCGTCGAATCGCGACGCCGTTCAAAGAAGGTGATCTAGCTTACCTATCGACAGCCAATATCTCGTTCCCAAAAGGTCTTGCCCGCAAACTACTCCCTAAGTTCATTGGCCCATTCCGAATTATATCCGTCCTCGGCGAAACATCTTGCAAGCTGGAGCTACCTAGGGACTTAAAAAAGAGAGGTATTCACGACGTTTTCCATTCGTCACTACTGCGCATACACATCCCTAACGATGATCGACTCTTTCCTGGGCGTTCGTACGAGCAAGTCATTGGCCAAGACACCGGGGAATGGAAAGTGAACAAAGTTGTAACCCACAAGGGTTTCCGCTCAGACGCCATGTTCCTGCTCCAATGGGAATCAGGAGATCAGACATGGCTCCCGTACACAAAAATCAAACACCTGCAGCCCCTGCAGGAGTACTTTGAGACCTTAGGCATCCAAAACATCTCACAACTACTGGCCATTGTGAACGATGAGGAACCGATTGAAGCCAAAAGCGGCGCGGACGATCTTTTTGCTGGAGCAATCGGAGTTTGGGGGTATAAAAGGGAGAAACTCAAAGGCAACAACATAGGCTTCTCACTGAACTACATTGAACCACACCAGATGTCTACCACCACCTTTTTCGCTCCCGTCGACTTTCCCGAGCTCAGCGTACACTGGGAAGATCGCAAGCTCGAAATATCTAGTGGTACCGATAATGTTCCATTCACGCTCAGCGTCGACGAGATGATCATGACCATACAAACGTCCCTGGCACTGGGAAGGGGCTGGAACGTGGCCGTTGATATGCTGACTGAGGGCTGAATGCAAAATGAAGATGCTAGAAACCTAACACCAACACACACACACACCAACACTCAAACACAAGTTCTTTGAGAGTGCAAAGAGGATCTAAACTTCTGAGTATAAACTTTACAACACTGTGTACAATGACTTGGATAGGTTTTCTTTCACAAGTTCTATCAAACTTGGGCTTGCTATTGCTCTATGATCTAACTTGCTTTAACTGAACTGAACTGAACTGAACTGAACTTTATCTAACTGTGCTGAACTTGCTTTGACTAACTTTACTAAACTGGACTTTGAATAACTTTACTTTCTTTTCTTTCTGTGTCATAAGTACAATCTTTCTGTGTTATACAAGCTGTCTGCCTTCTGATCTTTCTGCTGCATTCTGTTCTTTCTATTCTTTCTATGCTTGTGCTGTGGAACTAATCTTCCCTTTTGTTGGACCAGCTAATCACAACAAAAGTGGGGGGGGAAGAAAGCTCCTTGAATCTGGCTCTGACCTGTCCTATTTATGTTCTTGAGAATGGGTCTGGGCCTTGGGCAGTGCTGAGGGCCTGTGCCTATGCACATGGTTACCACTCCCTTGGTCCTGGGACACCATATGACTTTCCTGTGCTTCCACATGCTGTTCCTGTGCTTCCACATGCTTTTCCTGTGCTTCCACATGCTCCCAAGTTCTAGAACATTGTCATAGCAACTGTCAGATTTCTGTTATGGAACTTTTCTAATCAGAATTCTGTTGTCTAGCCCCTAGCTGTCAACTTGGTAGCTTGCCAATCTGTCATCTGGATCATCATCATCTGTACAATTTTCGGAGTTTTTGCTTTCTGCTTCATTGTAAACTAACTGGGTTGACTTATAGGAGTCATCATGCATAATAATCACAAAAAAACTACTTTCTACAAGTGTAGTTGGGCAGAAAGAATGGGTTTTAGTACTGCTTCAAGTGATTATAACTGAGTATCACCACTGAGAACCTTCACAGCTCATCTGTAGTGGCCTTCTGTACAATTCTTGTAGTGTACAATGTACTGTAGACTTGCTAGAAGTATCACCTATCCATGCTTGTAGAATCTTAGATATTCCAGGGTTTTATGCACAGACTATTTCCAGGTGTATCACCGTCAATCCGCGATACCCCGACATAGCTTTCACGATCAACTCGATCATCCCAGTCGACTCTGAAGCCCACCTGTCTTTCATTGACAAAGGCAAACTGCACCGTTCGAACACCATGGTGACATACGAGCACTTCTTCACCCCATCTCAGATCGGAATTCTTTGGGAAGAAAACAAATTAACCAACAGCCTAAACCGGGACACAGTTGCTGCATTCCCGAAGCCACCCCGCGTTCAACGAAAAACGAGCTCGCCTGGAAGTATCACGGGAGCGATGCTGGCGGACTTCACTAAGTCGGACCTGGATCAGAGTATCCTATTTGCGGGGTTGATGGCTCACGCCCGCGAAACGCAGCGGAAGAATCTCTGGAAACTGAAAAAACAAGACAGAATGCCTCGATCGACCCGGGGAACACAACGGTACAATTCGTCGGAAACAGGATCCCACAGCACTACAACTGGCTTAAACGCAAAGATTGCCAAATGGCGCCTCGATTCCACTAACACGGGACATATCCACAGAGACGAGGATGATATGGAGACGGCGAGCAACGTCGCGGGCCCTAGTCGCACTTCGGCGACCTAACATTGTGCGAAATTCACTCGAATTCCGGGAGGGTGTATGCCACGACCCAGACCCCTGGTCATACTAATCCCCTGCGGACTTTCATTCAACCTATTCACGATCGCCGCAGTGTACTCTGTAATTCACACTCGGTCGCCGTATAATTTAGTTCCTTACTTTTACCTATAAAAACCTACCTAAAAAGACATGTACGGGGACTTCCCCTCTTAGACGATAGTTTGAATTCACACCTTACTCTAGTTATTGTGTGGGCTCTTAAGGGATCTAAAGATAAGTTCAAACATCTTATTTCATTCGTGTCGCGCTACTCTTAGTACGCTAAGCTACCGCGACAGAGTCCTACACAATCCTTGAGCCCACCCAGCTTCGCAGAGTAGTACGGCTTAACAAGTACAGTGACTCAAGAAACTCTTTCCTAACATAGCAATTAATGAAATCCATTCTCCAGTGCACTAAGAGCTGTATCCTGCTGTATCACAAGAAAGACATTCAGATCCTGCTAGTTTTAATCTGCCTTGAAGTAGGACTAATTGTAGTACTCCTGATCAAATGAACGATTGTGTTTTCCTTGTGCTGATAAAGACATTTTGTTTTGATTCTTTTCATTAACTGCGGCACCTAACCTTGTCGAATTCAGATATATTCCTGTGATCACAAATGCATGTAAAAAAGAACAAAAGTGGATTGTGAAAGTGCCTACGCCACCCAAATTTGTGGCAATTTCACGGCAGTCCTCCTTATTAAATAACTAACACATCTATATCTAAGTCAAGTCAATTTTTATGGATACATTCCACATCCAAATTGAACGATTGCTGTACATAAAGTATTCACATACAGATCAGATCTTGAAATAAAACAATCTCGAAAGATTGCAGGCTTATCCCGCTACTAATGTGTGATCTGACTTTCAAGATTGGTTTCCGGAAAAGAGGTATACGCCACCACGTTGGAATGTATATCACGTGTTTCAACATACTTAAGCTCGACGATGTTACATACTAAAAAATTATCGAAATCTGCTTCCAGCTTTCATGTCTTCCAACTCATCACCCAAAGAGCAAGTCCGCACCCAATGCCCGCTATTAACAAAACTCTGACATACATTCAGTTTATCAGACATCTTCCCCCGAATTCGGAACATTGATGATACACCCCCCGTTTTGAATAGTATAGTTCAAGGACACCATGCACCATTCTATGAGCTGGGCTGGGTTATTCCCTTTGGAAAAGTGCTCGAACTTCTCGGCGAACCCGTTGAGGGTGGAGTGACAGAATACTACAACTTGAAAGTCCTCCCACGCAGATGGCCAAAACGCAAGCCACATACAACGTATGTTCTTTTAGTCATTCTCAACCTTGGCTAATCTACATTGCCTCTGTAGGTTTTTAGAGCCTCCCGAGATTAAGTATTGGAAATACCCTGAGGGCCGGGGTCCAGAGTGCCATGACAAAGATTATGAGGAAGATGATGAGGAAGCTTACATGTTCATTTACTTTGCCATCAACATTCCAAATGAGCTGGATATAGTCGAAGATCACAGAGAAGAGGTTGTTCGTACAGCTTGCCAAGCTCTCGATTTGCCTGCTGAGGATCTCAAATGGTATCGGACTATATTCATTTAGCCCTGAAGGGTCTTTGGCCATAGTTTCCCTTTCCTCGTGGTAAAGAGCTTCGCAATGCGAACTGTACATAGAGAATTTGAAGCTGATATTATAGTAAGCTGTCACCAAGACTTGTGGTGTAATAAATCCGCCCATACCAAGCTTGCGCTTCACACCTGAAAGATCAAGACTAACTTGACAGACCTATCCTTTTTCGATATCCACGATGAAGAGCGAGCAGCTTGGCATCTTCGTCCCGAAATACTTGATACTCGGATTGTATTCCCTTTCAGTTCAAGTTCAAGATAATCAGTCTCCGCGCAGCGAATTCTCAATAAAATATAAAAACCCCTCGTTACCTTGATGAATACGATGGATTTATGAATGGATGGAACGAAGTAGAGTATGGATCCAGAAGGGATTAGTTGAACTGTCCCCGGGCCCCTTTCGATACGGATCCAAGAGTTTGAGATTGGATCTGGGATGAGGTTTCAAGATTCTGAACTAGAGTAATGCCGTAAGCTACGAACAGACCTTCGATGTCAATGCAATGCATTCCAGATACAACGACCATGAGAATGTCCAGGGAAGCTATGTATTTGCTTGGTCTGTTATTGTCAGTGTGAGAGCGAGGGTGCGAGCGCGAGAAGTAAAAGACCCCGGAAAATGAATTTAAAAAAGAAACGCACTTGTTTGAAGACAATGACAATTTACTGCTCTTGCTGAAATTCCAAGTATTTTCCGCACCAACAAAGTCCCAGATCACTTTCGAGTTTTCCACCGGGACCAAGAAACCTTGCTCTCGAGCGAATTTCCGGGAGTGAGGAACGTAATCTGGGCCGTCGATGAAGTATGTGTCGTATTTGAGTGTACGCAGGATCTCGAGGGATACTTTTCTGGACGGGTCATGAGAAATAGATGGATCGCCAGGTGTCTTGTCATGGTAGAATGCTCTGCAGGACATGGTCATTCAGGTGAGAAAAAAGAACACAAAGAGTCCAAACGACGGGACAAATATAAGATTTCGTATGAAGGGAGTGCGATTGTAAGGTTGCTGGAATTAAACTCATCTACAAGTTTGGTGTAGTATTTAAGGGACTATCTTGGCTTGATACGGACCTGTCTGTCAGGGCGACTTTGGGCAAAGACTTCTGTCCGTCTTCGTCTTCAATGCGGAGGAAGGGTGGACCAATGGGATAGTAGTTCCGGATATGGGGAGCAACTATTGATAGATAGAATTTGTTGACTCTTTTGCCGATTGGCTTGCGACAGAAATCAACAACATTTGTGGGAGATGATGGCTGGAGAAAGGTTGAGGTCTTCTAGGGTCTTCTGTGAAAGCTGAGAGATTTAGAGCAAGTCCCTTTTTTCTATTCATGGTCGGATGTGGGAAGTCACTTGTTAGTAAAGTTCTTTTTGCGATTTGTTTATGACCTTGAGCGTTTTGAGGGCCCAGAAAAAAAGCAACGTGCTTACGAAACTTCACTAGGATGTAGACTGCTGATAGATGTTGCTCTGAGAGGGTATCGTGTTTATGGTATGTATTAAAACGTTCGACTTACTTTCGTGAGACGAGGCGGATCAGCAGATTTTGCTGCAAAGGAGCTTTATGAATATTATTGTCAAGATACATTACGTTGAGCAACAAGTGGTTGTGCTTCTGCTTCTAGTTCGACGAGCTGCTTCCGTAATGCCTCTACCTCCTGATCCTTTTCCTTCAACTGACGTTCCAGCTCCTTCAGTTGTATGAGGGAGCAGCAATGGTCTGGGCATGAGCAGAGAATGCCGCTGGTCCTTGACGCAATTGTAAGGGGCTCCAGCGTTGATAACTGTGTTGAGGAGACTTTATCATCGTTCGTCTGCCGCGGAATTGAAGGCGAGTGCCTAGAGAAGACGACTGGCAGCGGTTCCGTGTTGAAAGAAGATAAGCGCGCCTCTAGTTCTGCAATTCGACTTTGATACGAAGCTGCGACACGAGAAATTTCTTTCTCAATCAGAGTGTTGAAAAGATTCGTGCCTTCTACAAGAGCAGCCGAGTACTGGCGGGCAAGGGGAGGAGAGGTCTTTGGTGAAATATTGGTCATGATATTTGGGATCTAGTACATAGTGTCAACATGAGAGAAAGCATTGGAACACGCGCCTGACCTAGTTGGCGTTTAAACTTTAACGACGTTGAGAACGGGTTTGAAAAATCGGAGGACTACAGCGGGCCGACGGATATCCGAAGAGAGAGCAACATGTGCAAACACAATGTATAGGTCAGTCAGCCAATTTGATTCAGGTATTTTCAGTACAAGCGCCCGCATGCGCAACTGTTTCCACAACAGCCACGATTTTCAACTCATCTTCGAAGAATCCTCAGTCCGAATTCGTCCTTGCTGCGGCTCAATAACTACTCTAGAAGAATTTTTGCCATTGTAAATTCAACGGTATGGCTGTACGATAGATGAATGTACTTTTTTTTCGTTGGTCGTCTGAGCAATTGTCTTTTTTTTCCTCTCTAGTGAAGCCTCATCGAAAAACTGGGAACAAAAAGGTTCAATTCATCAAAATTGTCGCCATAAACAAAATCTTTGAGTAATTGGTGAGTTGGATAGTTCCTCTGAAACTTTCACAGCTTGAACTTTTGTTTAGTAAAGATGGCAAATCCGTATTCTCATGGGTCTCCTTCGTACTATGACCAATCCAATCCAGCCTCTTACAGCTATGAAAATCATGCCGGACCTAGTTCATACCCTTACCAATACGGTGTCAATGGTCATGCTTACCAAAATTATCACCCACAACTTTCACATCCACACTATATCCATGCTCAGAATACCATGATTAATACAAAACAGCCTCAAAATTACTCTCATTCGCCACAGCAACATCCTACTTACACGTATTACTCAGCTCCTGTCCCAATCCCGAATTCTCCTCCGGCATGGCATAATCCTATGCAGCAGCAGCCACCTTCATCGAAACAACTTCCATCTTTATATCCTTACGCTTCTACCGTAGAAACAATGTCCCTTAACGAGGAATTACCATTGCTTTCATCATCACCACCTCCTCCCATCACTGCTACGCCATCTTCTCCGCCTCCAATCGATCACGCACCTGTTGAACACGCATCGTCTCCAATAACTTCTCCTATCTCTTCAATTTCTCAATCCGCACCCATGAGTTCCTTTTCAACAACCTGGGCGATATGGTCACGGCGTCCTACAAATCCCATTCTTGTACCCGGTCTTGTCTTTTCTTCACGCATACGACCGCCTGATCATATCGTGAGCGACGCGCTAGACATCAGGACACCGCCTGCTTCCCCAACAATAGAAGACGCTCCATTACCAGAAATCGTCTCATTACCAGAATTAACTTCGAAAACACCAGAGGATGTAGTACGGGAGGTGAATTGCAGCGTAGAAATCGATTCGGCTGTCTTACCAGCTATAACTCCTCTCTCTTCTACATCAACAGAGGGAACATCAACCACGCCTACGCCCACACCTACTACGACTCTTCCAGGGTCTCCTGCAAGCAGTACTACCTCCATATCGGTTTCTGCTCCTGCTGGCGTATCAAAGGATGTATCTTCAGAATTGACTGACGCGCGTACGTCCCCGGAGCCCATAGTCACGCTACCCTTAGCATTTGATGCCCCAACCGCATCGGTGACCACGACCTCTCCGAAATCAAAACCACCTCTATTGACAAAATCATTTGCTTCTGTCCTCCGACCAAGTACCACTTCTTCTCTATCTCCAGCTGATGTCAACGCTCAGCGATCTAGACCAAGAATTCCGACGTCCTCTGTGGTCGGGTTTTCAGTACCCGCAGACGCCCCCAGCTCTAGTCCTCAAGTTGGACATCTTATTCCGACTGGTAAACGAGCACAGCTACTTGCGTTGCTGAATTCGGATCTTGAGCCTCCTTCAGTTTCAGGACCTGCCTCATCTGGAATCTCGTACGCTGCCATATCGGTCGTGTCCACAAAGATCGATTCTAAAGCTAAAGTGACTCCTTCACAAATCCATCCTCGTGGACTGATCAACACTGGAAATATGTGTTTTGCCAATTCTGTCCTACAGCTTCTCACTTATTCACCACCGTTCTTCCGCTTGTTCCATGAATTAGGTCGGATTGGGATGGATGAGGTGAAGCAGGCAAGCGGGATACGTGTCCCGTTGGTCGATGCTACGGTCGAGTTTTTGACGGAGTTCATACCAGAGGAACGCAAGGCCAGACTGGAGGAAGAGATGAAAAAAGTCAACGCACGGATAGCTTCGACATCGTCTGTCAACGGTGCCTCTTCCTCAATTTCAAATTCTGTTTCTGGAAAAGGCAAAGAACGCTCGATGACTCCTCAACCCGAGGATGACTTTTGTCCATTTATCCCGACAGGCATCTACGATGCGCTCAAGACGAAGAAACAGTTTGATTCCATGCGAGGTGGTCAGCAGGAGGATGCGGAGGAGTTTCTTGGGTTTTATCTTGAGGGGTTGGAGGAGGAGCTGACGGCGTTGACGGATACTTTGACCCGTGGGGTAAGCAGTGACAGTGGTGTGGAGGGTAAAGGAAAGAAGAAGGGAGCGCTTACGAAGGGCAAGGCCGCGGTTGAAGAAACTGAGGAGGATGCGCCACCCGAATCGGAACAGGATGGATGGATGGAAGTTGGGAAGAGGAATAGAACTGTGGTTACGAGAACGGTAAGACTCGCTGTCATCAATTCTCATTCATAACATATCTAACATTCTACGGACAAAGATCAAATCAACCGATTCACCTATCACCCGTATTTTTGGTGGTAAATTCCGCTCGTCACTTCGTGTTCCTGGTCAAAAAGAGAGTGCGATTGTGGAAGATTGGAGGAGCCTGCGTCTTGACATTCAGGTCAGTAGTATATTCTGAGCTTTTTTCCATCATTCTGTTTGTAACCAAACGTTGATATAGCGCGATAACATACACACGATCCAAGACGCCCTCTCCAATATCTCTCAACCACAAACTGTTCATCTGGGTGACCCGCCAAGAGAAGGTTCTCAGCTGGTACTTATCGAGGCGCTTCCGCCTGTGCTTGTCCTCCACATGAAGCGGTTCGAGTACGATGCTTCAGTGGGCGGTGTCGTCAAAGTAGGTAAACAGGTCATGTTCGGGCCAGAGCTGGTCGTTGGCTCGGATGTGCTCAGTGCAAAGGCACGGAGTGATCTAGGTGCTAAAGGTGCTAGATATAAGTTATTTGGAGGTGAAGAATCTATCACCGCAGTTATTCGTATGGTTTAACGTTCCTTTCTCATCATAGCTATCTACCATCATGGTATCTCCGCATCAGGAGGTCACTATACGCTCGATGTGTTACATCCAGACCGATTCCCTCGCGCAGCCACCGCCAAGCCTCGCGAGGGCTGGATACGTATCGACGACGAACTGGTTTCGGATGTTAGGCCAGAGGATGTATTCGGACAAGGAGATTTCGATGACGGTGGTATACGCTGCGCGTATTTGTTGTTTTATCGGAGAATGAAGTAGGCTAGGGAACGACCTGTATATTAATGAGATGAGTTGCAGTGCACGTTGACATTAGTCATTGATTCGCGAGTGAGTGTATTTTGTTTTGCTGTGCCAGCTGGTTATACATGGTCTCGCAGGGTATCGAACGAAGTGGCAGGAAGAATAACGTTTTGGTTTTTCCGAGAGTACATATTCCTTCACTGTCCACGTCAGCTTGGTTTTTCTTTTCTTTTCTCGCTTGGATTATACATTCTTTTTTTCTGGGTGGCCAAAGGAGTGCACAGGCGTGGGCGAAATTCGCTCCAATGAGTCATGACACCGCCATATGCGCTTTCCTCTGTAGTAGCAAGGCTGTGGAGGAATTATTGACTCAGGTGTCTGGGGAAAGATTGGGGAAGGGTTGAAAGCAGTGTCTTTCTACGGTCAGGTACAGATTCCTGGATTTCGAGCCCTTCATCTGCCCTCAGCCTCATTTGCCCTCATGAGAGTGAGGGGTATTATGTGGGTAGTTCCTTCCACTCTCTCCAAGTCTATTCCCACTGAAGGCATTATCGCTTTTTTTGCGGTTGGCCCCATTGTGTTTTGACAATGTATGTACCTGGTGCCTTGCTATCTGGCATTTGCGGTCCACCCATTGTGACGATGTTCAGCTAGCCTAGATGCGACCGAAGCACTAGTTTTTTTCAGGACATCATGCTGTTTATATCGTCAAGGCCTGGTAGGAACTGGCGTAATGCTACCAGTCTTCTTGAACTGTGTTCAATGCGTTCATTCCAGAGATAAAATTCCTCAAGTGTGCTTGGAACCCCAGGGCGAAACCCCTCAGGCTGGACATCGGTACTTAGGGGTGTATCATGAGGCTTGTAAAAGGCGTGTATTTTGCACAGGTCGCCAGAACTGTCTTATCACTTCGTTTTGAAAAGCAGACATTGTGAAAATGTTGGATATCTGCATCGATAAGTAGTTGGGTGGCGCTGGTAAGTATCTTGCCGGATTCGTAAGTATAGAAATATCTACACGCATCCCGCACCACTTGTTTCGCGGTTTCTCATCTTTCATCTCTCCTCCAGCATCAAGCTAGGATTTTCGTTACCTTTCTTTGCTTTCTCTGGTGCTTTCAGGCCATTTCGTTCGGTTGTGAATCTTTCTAATGTTGAAAACAGAGCCTTGCCTTGAAACGTCTTCCTCAAGGATGAGTGATGCCGATTTCCCCGTCGACACTGCTCAAATTGTGGCCCTTTTCATGGAGTCGGTGACATATGGTGAGCAGCCAGCTAACTTCCCCGCCTTCAAATTAGGGTTTTATACTATACGATGTACTAGGGGTTTTCCTGACCACATTCATGATGTGTTTACACGGATTGCTCTACTCTCCGACCCATCGATTTCACTTGAAGCCTTACTTCAAAGTAAATTACCGCATGCTAATCGCAGCTTATCTGATGTTCATCTTCGCCTCGCTTGACGTTGCGTTTGGACTGTGCCACAACATAAACGCTTTCGTGACCATGAACGGGAACGGAAGTGGGAATGGTCCGGAGAATGCGGAAAAGGTGTTTGGCGATATGGGAAACTGGTTGAACGTGATGAAGTTTGTGGATTACGTTGTGCAGACTTTCGTTGGGGATACGATACTAGTGAGTGGAATTTCTTTCTCTGCTGGCTCTGGTAACCCTGACTTTGTATTGAAGATTTATCGCTGCTACTTAGTGTGGGACCGAACATGGTATGTCATCATACCATCTGTTCTGCTCTGCCTCGCAGAAACAGGTGAGTTCACCGCCAAGCTCTTCAAAGCTTTCTCGTCATGATTCATGAATCGTACGTACGTAGTCTGTGGATGTATGGTTGCAGTTATCGAAGCATCTCCTGAATCAGGAGGCTCTCTCAATTCCTCGACCATTTCACCTTTTATCACAAGCATGCTCTCAATCACCCTCGCAACTACGATTCTCACCACTAGCCTCATCGTATATCGCTTATGGAACGTCCAAAGCCACTCTCAGACCTTGCTTCACTTTCAGCAAGAGCGCAAGTTGGACTTTGGGCATAGTATCTACGGTGGACGAAATAGGACTCGGAGCTCGCACCGTATTAGTAGGGACTGGAATTCAGATCCACTTGCTCGTGCGATGAAAGTTATGGTTGAATCTGGTTTGCTTTATACCCTCTCTCTGGTCATTCTTTTTGCAGTATATATTACTTCGAGCAATGCAGAATTGGGCGTTTCGGATTCAGTAAGCTGGAACCTTTGATTGCTTTAGCTGATAGTACTGAAGCGCTCTTGCTATTGTTAGGTTGTACAGATCATCGTGGGTCCCTTTAAACGTGGTGACAACTTTTCCCTATCTTGCTTATAACGAATTCTCTAGGGAATCACATTCAATATGATTATCATCCGCACGAGCCATGTATCTTCCCGAACCCAATCCACTGCACCTGGTCCTACCACCATACACTCAGAAGCAAGCCAACCCCCTCCGCCGCACATGATCAGCATCCACACCGTCACCGACACGGATTGCTGCCCAGACACCCCTTTATCGCCTCTACCAAATAGGAGCATTCGCAGTCAGTATCGCTCTAGTCGGTCTAGTCGGCGGTCTAGATACTCGAGTTGTCCTCCTAGTGAGGTAGTTCCGTCTCCTAGTATGATAGGACATCCAGGGTTCGCTACATTGCAGAAACAATCTCTCTTGGAGATTCCGGGTCCTGAAAAGTTCGCTCCGTCAAGATACGAAAGAAGTGAGAGGTCGGTTCGTTATGTAGATAGTCACCGTTCGTTGAGGGAAGATACTACTACTGTGATTGAAGGAACAGCTGAGAGCTATGATAATACCGTTCTGTTTGGGGCAGTATAAAAGTGGTTCCAGTGTGTAGGGGGGAGTAGAGTTTGTGTGCTCGTCCTGGGGTCGTATTCTTATTCAAATCAAATTGTAACCGCGCTTCTGACTTATTGATTCAGATGGATGTGACATGTTCTCGAACGGGTGACCTACATAGTATAATCTCCAGAGTAAAAGCGGATCAACCTGTCACAAAAGCTGTTAGAACTTGACAGTGAACAAATGGTTTGTTCCATTTGAAGAACAAGGTAATTTTTGGTAGGCGGTTTACAGAGAGTAATTCATTGAGGCTGAATACAATAGCGGATGGCACAGCTCTACAGCTTCTCAAAACAAAACACCTTCTGGTGACAATGATGCGCCTTACTATGCCGGCCATGCGCACAGAGGTGACAGAGGACAACTCACTTCCTCTCAAGTACTTCACCCTCAACCAGAATTCCTCGTCTTCCTTTCATCCCATTACTTGGTGGGACACTCTAAGCTGTTATTTCTCATCACGTCTCCAGACTTATCTTTCCAGGTATCAAGTTGGGGGGTGTGTGGGGCTGCTGTATTAGTGAGTTATAACCCTATAGATTCCCCCTAGTGTGGCGCAATCACAATCTGAAGTTCCGAGGTCGTTTTACAACAACAGTGCTCCCGTACCATTCTATCTATCGAACTTCTCTCTCTCTCACCCTCCGGTTGATTCTTACCACCTATTGATGTCTGCAGAGACATCGCACCACGATGTTCGTGGCGGGGTCTTGGATTCACAAAGGCAAGACGCGTCGATGTCAGTAGTAGTAGACGATCGTATGATGAGCGCGTTGCCCGTTATACGCCAACTCGTCTCAGAATGGCTCCAAGGTCTCCTCGTTACCATGTCCTTTCATCAGCATCCACATTTCCCTGATAGAAGAACTTCATCGTACGATGGACATCCGCTCTCCGAGGGATTCCCATTCCCCAACACCATCCAACCCGCCTTGGGAGGGGGCCGTTCGATACGCCCTTTAGTCGACCTCCTCGAGGATCTTCCGCTCCTTTCACAGAGAGAAGATCAGAGGTTCTGGGTGGCTAGGGAGATACTAGCTAGTGATTTTGAGGTTGTTCTTCTGCAGTCGGAGCTTTTTCACTGGGTCGAGGAATTAGACGGGGATAATCAATTATACTGGGGTGTCAAAGCGTATCTGGTTATGTATGGGTATCATGTGTTGAGACTGAGATGGATTGAGGATGGTGAATGTGTTGAAGGGATGATGTCGCCAGTGGTATGGGAGTTGAGGTGGAGTGAGTGAAAAGCGATTTTGTTTCGTCCGTCCCCTTGTGGGGTTTACACTGAATATTAATAACGCGTTTGGGTTCCCATTTTTCCTTCGTGTTCAAGGATCAACCGTACTCGGTGCTTTGGAATTGGATAGGACTATGTTCGCATCGGAATCAGGGTTCCAGCGTATGATGCGTTTGCTTACCGGTCAGTTCGTCTTACAGAGCCTGATACTCTCTGTTCAAACACGTACCGCTATTGTTCTGGTAAGAACCAGTTCAGATGGGGTAGAGTTCATACCAGGGAGGAGGCTATGAGTATGGACTCTATATTACCATTATAGCTTACCAAGAGGTGTTGAGGCCCTCTACCACCACCACAACCCTGCTCAAAGACGTCTACATGATGTCGATCCGTTCGTGATTATTGCCGAACCTTTTGGTTTGGCTTCTGTATCTGAATGTTCAACTCGACTTTATCTCCTTTTAGCTATACCTTCCTTATGGATCTATCTGTATGCACTGCCATGTCAGGCCTTTGTGATTCTGCGCGCTTACTTTCTGCTCACACCCTTCATCATCTTCGTTACTTGCGTGCTCATGTTTTCTTCGTGGAACTCAAAAAATCCTGCTTTTGAATCGCTGCCAACTGTACCTCAGGTATTTCATTTCTTTCATCTCTCGTTCCACAACAATACTTATCGTTGTTGTTGCAGAGTATGCAGAGTAACACTCCGTCTTTCTTCTCTGATCAATCCCAATCCCAATCCTCCCCCATTGCTTTGACATGTAATGCGAATGTGAATGAAACTGCCATGAATACTGACCCCTCCCCCTCTCCTCCTATTTCATCTGCCCCTACCTATGTACATTCAGATTTCGTGTCGGTTTCTCTCAATGAGAAGCTACAAATTTTTCAACATATGTCTTCTTCATTTCTTTCTTCCCGCCTAAGTGACCTTCAAAAACTAATCCCCCTACACATGAACATTCTTGGGAGCCATACTTCTGGCCGCAGAAAAAACTTAGCTGAGCTTCGCTCTCACTTGCTGATTCATCAGTGTCATACTTTATGTCTAATCAGGCACTCACACGCTCAATCATCTGGTTTTTATGATTTACCTTCTTTGAGTCTGACTGATTTCTCTATCTCTTTGAAGGCTCTACGTCTTAGAATTCACAATTCCTCTACTTCTCAGAAGCGCAAATGTGACGATGAGGCTACTACTACATCAAATAAAAAAATTCAACTTGCCACATCATCTCTTCCCCGATTAAACCACAACTGCATTGAGCCACCTGAACCTGAGCCTGATGCCAATGCCTGGGTTGAAATTCTGACGTGGGATGAAAAAAGGGAGATTCTGCAGGAAGCATTTGATGCTAATAATAATGAATCTGTGAGACGTTTTGAGTGTTCTTTTTGTGGCTCCCTTGGGATCGCTGCTAACACCTCTCTTATTCCATGTACGGAATTAGACATTGACCTTCTTGAAGCTGCCGTATGTGAGCTGCGAGAAAAATCAAATCAACCAAACATTTCGGTATTTCGTTCTGAAACAATTCAACACAACTGTTACCGTGTCTGTCTTCATTGTAAACGTGATATTCACTATGATAATCATCATCACTCAGGTCCACGTTGCTTCAAAGCCATACCGGTACGTAGCTATGCCAACGGTTTGTGGACTGGTTCTGTTCCCAAAGCACTGCAAGGTTTGACCTTCCTTGAAGAGCAATGCATTGCTCGAGCTAGGGCAACTAAATGTATGTTTAAGTTGGAGCTTGGTCCAACTGGCCAGTATGCTTCCCGAGGAAATGTCTGCATTCTACCTCAGGAACCTGGACCTTTATTGACATGCCTTCCACCACCGGTGAATGAATTGCATGATGAGATTTCTATCATCTTGGTTGGTTCTCCGGATGCCGAAATCACACTGGATAAACTTCATAAATCTCCACTGCTTGTGCGACGTTTACGTATCATTGAAGCCTTGAGATGGCTTATCACTCATAATCCATTATATTCTGATCTTGATATATATTCTATTGAGTCTAATGCTGCTGAATACCCTGACCACGGTATTCCATTTCCTATGCAAAGCATTGTTCGTGTCAACACCAACTCTGAGGGTCAGTCCTATACGCAACAAGCCAATTCTGAGCATTTTGGGCCAAATGTGTCCTTAGCGGGCATGCCTTCAACAACTTTGATTGACGCAGATTCCATTGACTCGACATATACTATGCGAAAATTAAATGCTTTGCAGAAATTGCAATCACAATCTCACAGCTTCATCAAATTTCCCTCTGGCTCTACTCCTCTGTCTACACGTCAGAACTGTAAAGTCTGGGGCTTTCTATGGCCCACATTGTTTCCATATGGTGTTGGCATGATGGAGAATGATTATGTTCGATCCAATCGCTCAATTGGATTTCGGGAAATTGATTTCAAACCCCACATAGCTCACTTACTTCAAAGTGGCCCCAATCACCATTTTCAAACCCATTTATCTTTTATATTTGTAGTCGGGAACATCATACAGCGAAGGGAAACTTCTTTCAATGCCAAGCTTGCAGTGAAGTGATCTTGGTTCCCACGTGTTGATGGCTTGCTTCAAAAAATTTCAAGTTCTACCATAGAATCCTATACAGAGAAGCTGAAAAAGAATCCTTTTGCCCGTGCCGAAACTGAAGGTGAACAGGCTGCTTCAACCTTGATCCGCTATGTGAACTATGTTGCAGATCACATTCCGGGTTCCATGGCTGAGATTCAGAGAATGCGCCAGGAAATGTTTTCTATTGTAAACTGTGATGGGCTTCCACATATATTCCTGACATTGAATCCTTCCGACACAAATAATCCTGTAGCCCAAGTCCTTGCTGGTCGAGATGTTGACCTCGATAAGTTTTTTGATGACCTGAGTCCCCACTCTGAGAGCATCGCACGTTCCTCTCTGCTTGCTCAAAATCCTGTGGCAGGTGCAGAATTCTTTCATAAATCTGTCACAACGCTCATTCATATTTTGCTTGGCACAATGCGACCAAGTGGTAAAGGTGTATTTGGCAAGGTTTCCGTTTATTATGGAGTTGTAGAGGCCCAAGGTCGTGGTACACTTCATTTACACCTACTTATATGGCTGAAGCATGGTCTTTCTCCGCTAGATATCAAACATCGCTATGACAATGATCCTGTTTGGGCCAAAAAATTACTGAATTGGTATGATGATGTCTTTTCACAGAGCATTCCAGAGGGCTCTGTTCCATATGACCATAAAAATGCATTGTATAAACGACAGCCTGTCATGAGCCGTCCACTGAACCCTTCTGATTCAAACTTCGAACACAATTTCAATCAAGATTTATGTGATATTTTGGAGAATACAGGCATGATCCACAAACACAATGACACCTGCTACAAATATCTTCCTAAAGTTATTCACTCTCTGCGAGATGATGATAAGGACTGTCGATTTCAGTTGCCAAGACCAACTCATGAGCAAAGTCATTTCGATGAAGATGGACACCTCGTGCTCAAATGCAATAATGGGTCTGTTAATGGACACAATCCTCTGATCATTGCCAGTGAGCGTTGTAACCTAGATTCTAAGCCCATTGGATCAGGCAATGTCGCAATGGCTATGTTCCAATACATGGGCACCTATACAATTAAATTCACCTTAGATACAGCCGTGGTCTTTTCAGCGCTTTGTGCTGCAATCAAAAGTGTATCCGAAAACCCTCCTAAGGATATTGATGGAAATTTAGATGCTCATGAACGCAGTCGTAAGTTATTAGTTCAGACTGTAAATAAGCTTGTGGGAAAACGAGAGCTATCTGGTCAACAAATGGCAAGCAGGTTGATAGGAACACCTTCATGCTATACCAACAGAACATATGTACACTTCTATTGGTCAGGAATGTTGAGACATATTGACTGTGATATTTTTCAGTCTAATGTGAATAAGCACCCTGACTCTGAATATGATGATAATCACTATGTCTCCAACTCCGATGACACCTTGCCTGATTCAGCTGCAAATCTTGCTGTGGGCGAAGTCATTGATGCCGATGATGAAGATCCTCTGATTTTCCTTCAACCAACCGGAATGCCGCCTGCTGATTCATTATCCAAATCAAAACGTAACACTTTATTTGATGATATATTCTTACGGCCAGAGGAGTTGAAGGATGTTTGTGCCTGGAATCAGATGCGGATGTACGCTAAGCAAGAGTTACCAAAGTCTAAGACTCAAAGAAAAACTTTTCTCCGATTTCAATGTGATCATCCCCAATATCTAACTCACTGTCTCAAGCGTATAACCATGGATGAGTTGCCTCGTGTTCCTGTTTTGATAGGCTATCCTATCCCTAGAAATGACCGGGAAGATGAGAAAGAAAAATATGCTTTAGCTATGCTTGCTTTATTCAAACCTTGGTCAAATATTGAATGTAAACTTCTCAAAGAAGGAAGTGTTTCGTGGAGTGAAGCTTTCTCAGGCTGGATAAATGCTGAAGATTGCCCTAGTGTAGTTTTCATAAATACTATGAAAAATATGCAGCTGTTACATCTTAGCAAGGATGCAAAATTAGACTATGCAGCTATGAGACGGAAAAGAATTACTGAGTTAATCAACTCTAGTTCAAATGGGTCCCTCTTCATTGATAATGATGCTGACTCAAATGAGTATGATCCTGTCTGGGAAAACGCGATGCAGACAGTAACTAATATAAATGAATACGATGCACCAGAAAAGGATGTTATGCCCCTTGAAGTCGAAAATATCATTGATGCTCTGTACTCTAATGGTTTTTACACAGTCAGTGATAACAAACCTTGTTCAAAGCAATTTGACGGTTGTGTAATTCCTGCTTTGCCTGCAAACTACGAAGCTGCTGAGAGTTCAATGAAAGATATTTTAAAACAAAAAGATCTTCTTGTTTCTAACCGACTAGATGCCGCTGTTTTGGTTCAAAGTGCCCAAAATACACTTCATCGTGTTCAATCTGACAACATTCCACATCCCTTCTCAACTACTTTGGCTAATGAAATTGAGCAAGCGCGACTGCTATATCTGAGTTTCAATAGATTCACTCACTCTGATTGGGATGGTTTAAAGACTTATCAAACACTAGCACTCGCATTGATCCAGAAACATCAACTGAATGAGCATCAGATCTTGGCTTTCCTTCTGCTAGCTGATCACGTTGGGAGACAAGTCGAGAATGACATGGATGTCACTCAGCCACTGCGTCTACTTGTAACAGGCCCTGGGGGTACAGGGAAATCGCGAATTTTTGAGGCATGGTCTGAATTCCACCTTCGACTTGGGCGGCTTCATGAATTCCGTCTTACAGCACCTACAGGTGTTGTTGCTAGTGATATAGGGGGTTGCACAGTTCACGCCCAAGTGGCACTGCGTGTGAAGCGGGAAACAATGCGAGCAAATACTCCTGCAGGACAAAAAGTCCGAACTCAATTAGAGCGGCGCCTTAGTCCCCTCAAAACACTGGTAGTCGATGAGATTTACTTCATGGATCCTAAAGATATGAGTCTTCTGTCAGAGTACTGTTCTGTGGCTAAGGGAATTACAGAACATCCCTTTGGAAAATTGAACTTCGTAACATGCGGAGACCCTGCTCAGCTACCACCACCTGGCTCCTCACCTTTGTATGATCGGGACCTTGTGAACTGTTTCCGCTCTGGAAAGCTCAATGCACTCAATGAATCCACTCAATATAAGGTCAAAGGTATCTACACATGGCATCAAGTGAATGATGTTGTCATTTTGACCGAAATCATGAGGCAAAAAGGTGACAATCTATTGATAGATATTCTTGGTCGCCTTCGACATGGGACATGCACGATAGCAGATAAGGCTATCTTGGACAGCTATGTTTTAGGCAGCAATACCTGCTCATCCGATACAAATGCCCTTGTGGATATTACCCACTGGGTAACAAATGTCAAGCTTGCATGCCCACTTATTACTTACACAAACGCTGCTCGTGATGCTCATAACTTTCGGTGTGCTCAGGCTTTTGCTCAAGCAACAGGGCAGATTTTTTCTGTATACTATTCAAGGGACTCACGCGGCAAAGGTAATACAAAAAAAGATTTGCAGGGTTTGGCTGCTGAAACAGCATGGAATGTATCTATCAAAAGCGCTCACGATCTAGGAGGTCGGATGCCATACATACCTGGTATGCCTGTTTTTGCAATGGAAAACATTGCGACAGAGCTTGGCTTGTCAAAAGGAAGTCTGGGAACACTGGTTTCAATCACGTTCAGGGAGTACAATCACCGACGATACGCTGTTTCGGCCTTTGTGGATTTCCCTGGTTTTAAAGGTAAACAAGATCCAGATCACCCACACCGAGTGCTGCTAAAACCAATGTCTCAATCATTTAAATTTTCTTTGCCAAACTCCGATCGAGTATACAGTGCATCGCGTGAACAACTTCCACTTATCCCTGCCTTTGCATTTACAGCACACAACTCACAGGGACGGTCACTTGATACTGTTTGCATAGACTTAGCTAGTTGCCGATCGATTCAAAGTGCATATGTAATGCTTTCCCGTGTCCGTTCATTGAAAGGACTGTGTATATTGCGTCCCTTTAACCTCAAGAAAATTCAGAATCATATCTCTGAAGAATTGCGCATGGAAATGGATCGAACAGAGAATCTGAGTAAAACAACCCTGGATCGTGCAAAAACGTCTTTGTCATGGTACTACAAGCCTAGTAGCTCCCAATGATGTTTACTGCCGAGGTATAAAAACTGTGATCTTCTGTATGAGTTTCCCTCTAGCAAGTTTCTCATCCTGTTGGAGAACCAATGATGAGCAAAGCGACGTTAGTCGCAGTTTCATTTCCTATCACAGACAAAAGCTGTCCCCGTTGCACCGACGTATCCGTCGTCTGCTTGTGTTTCATAAAATTTCCTTTTGTTTCATCTACTTATGAGCTGTGCACGGAAGTATTCACTGTAACCTATATTTCTTGTACCGACTGCGTCGTTTAGCCCCCAGTGTTTTCTGGGTGAGTTACTTTCTTACATTTATTTATTGTCTACATTGTAATGAATATCTGCTAGTGCTTCCTGTACTTTGAAAGGTATTGCTTCCTGGGAGATCGTTCCCTCTCTCTGGTGCTTACCGTACTTTGTTAGTGTCTACACATCCTTCTGCAATGTCCGAAACAAATGCAGACGATTTCATCCACGAACTTCACAAAATCGAATCTGTGTTGGCATCTCTCACCGAAAAACAAATAAGCCGACTGGCTGAGCACACCTTCTACATTGGGACCAAAAATGGACGCATTGATGGCCACTCTCCCGCTGCCATTTTGGAAAAGGCTACCGCGGTCCTTGATCCTGACGAAGGCCATTATCTTCACCTCAAGTAAGTGTTCGATAACATTGCTGGTGTCGCGGTTAGTCAACTTGTTTTTTTCCAGCGGTGACCGATTGGAAGTCTCAGTGACTGTTTGTCCTAAATCTAATTATTCATGGAAAAATGGTCCAGAGGGTAACTTCGTCATGGCTGACTGGAAAGACGATCTCTTCTGTCCCCCGGGGATTAGAGTCACCCGGTTTGATCTGGAAAAAGGTAAGTCCCAATGGAAAAAAGTGGTTGAGCTGGATGGAAAGACATGGGAATGTTTATTGTGAGTTGAACTATGCCTATGTGTCGCCCATTGTAACAGTCTCTGGCCATTCAGGTGGGATAGTGATTTTCAGGGCAAAATTCGGCCCTTTGAATATTCACTTTCAGCTCAACCAGTCGACGTTGGGAATCGCAACTTTATTACCGCATCGTTTGAAGCTATTGAAAAGAAGTTCAAGGTGTGCTGCTACATCCACTGAAGCCATTCCCGCTCTGATATATTTATCGTAGAATCTCACATTGACTCTACCAATGGAGAAACAGTTCAAGGCAAACAAGTTCCCGCCCGGTAACAAAATGTTCCTGTTTGCGAAGCGACCAGTTGTTGTTCACAACAACGTGCCTCTTGACGTGGGTTTTATTTTCAATTTGAAGGTTTAATCCACTCACTATGTAATATGTCGCATCAACATACAGGAAGGCAGAGCTTCAGAATACTTCGACATCTCAAGCGCCGGTCAGCACATATCCAACCTTGACTTCCGCTTTAACCGTGTGCCTGAAGTCCTGGCGGTGGACCAGAAAAATAAAGTGGAGCTGCCAATGTCCTATCATGATGTTCACCTGCTAGGCAGCCAAGCTGTCTTTCAGATTATCATCACACCAAGAGTTCGTGTCCATCATGTGTATACCGGTCTGCAACTGATTCTTTCCAGGCCTACGTGCACTCCAATCAGCTCAGTTGGGAGTTCCGTATCATTTCCGTCAAAGTCCTTGGCAAGGTAAGGATCACCACCAATTACATGCTTAGACTCTGAGTCATACTTCGTTTAGAAAGAGCTTGAGATTGCGCAAAGCCCATCCAAACAGGTTCAAAAACGAAAGGCAGTTTTTATTGATCTGGATGATGATGACGAAGATCGTATACAAGTGACGCCAACTAAAAAAGCAAAAAAGGCATCAGGATCATCAGCACCCCAAGATGGACCATCTGAAAGTATGAAGCGAAGTTAATTGACAGGAGGAGTGACAGACTTTTTTGTTGACAAGCTCCTTCCTTTGCGGTACGACAGATGACACCCCTTGCCTTACTACAAATTTTGCTCTATGCCTATTTAACGATACGCTATATCGATCTCATTGCTATCTTCACCTAAGTGCTTTGAGCAAAGAGTCGGTAAGGAAGGGCTTGGGTTTTGTTTAATGTCCGCCGAGTTATGATAGCGACAAAACGGGTTGCCAAACGCGCCTCAATAAGACACGCATTAGCCCAGTAGCTGCACAAAATCCTGGCCTATGGAGGGGCTCGGGCTTTGCTCAATTTCTGAGCTACAAACTACAGTCTGACTTATCTGAGAACCTGCCTTGCAGTGCCTCCAAATCACCATACTCACTCAAGCGGTTACAGCGGCGCCGCTACCGCAGGAACGACCGACCCCACTGAGCAAGCATGGCAGAATGAAGGAGTGGAGAAGGCGCTAAATGTGCCTCGATGAGAGTCACGTTAGCCCGGTAGCTTCACAAAACCCTGGCCTATGGAGGGGCTTGGGCTTTGCTTAACGTCCAAGCTATGCTCTCAGATATTAGAAATAGAGAATGCAGTCTGTATCATTTGAGCGCAGGAAGGTGGTTGAAGGCAGGAAGGTGAGGGCTTTTAAAACCTGTGGTAGACCCTGTAAACAAAGAACACTGTCACATGATATGCCGTCCGAGACACATGTAAGATTCCTGGTTTTTTTGACACAATGTTTCATTACTTTCGTTGGTCTGACAAAGTTCATCACAATGTTTACAGATAGAACACATGTGTTGAAATCTTTCAACGTACTGGAAGGAATATTCCTAAAGGCTTATGTATAATACACATAGTATCTCAAAAGATTTTTCAATTGAGGTTTTTCCTGATGTGAGAACAATGCTCGTTGATTGATTTACGCTGGGAAAAATGTTCAACGTCATCCAAACAATTGTCCTTGGCTATAGGTTCGGCCCTCGCCGCTCGCGGCCACCCCCCCAGTCATACTCAAGGTAGAGGAGCCGAGATTGGGTATTAGACGCTGGAGACAGCAGACTCTGTACATTACTATTATGGCTCAGGTCGGAGCACTCTGGGCTTGGGAATAATTTGAGTCGATTCTTCGACGACCTCTGATTAATTTTGCACACATTAATTGGATTATAATAGAATTTATCGAGATGAGATGAGAAAGAGGGACGAAGTCCCAAGTCTAATTTTAGTAAGCCCTCAGATCCCTTACCTTCTATTTACCTTTTACCCCTCCTGAGGGGTATGGTACACTTATTTCATACGAAATCTCCACGGCGCATCCGGGGGATTCGTTCGAGACAATTGAAATGAATAAGAATGGGTACATAAGCTCACCTTTCAAGACTTTTACTTATGTAGTTATTAATGAGCGATGAATCAACCCCTACCCCTACGCAGACCGCGGTTGTGAACGAAGTGTTTGTTCCCTTGGGACTTGGGAATGTGGGGAGAGGGGAAGGGGGGGGGATCAATGAATTGAATAAGGTAAGGTAAGGTAAGATGACTTCTCAATAGTATACGATTGAAGACTCCTGAGATTTCGAAAACTGTTGATAAACCAACCAGTCACGACTTGTTTTGAGGCGTCATTGGAAGAGGAATTCTTTCCGGGTGTGGGGTGTGGGGCTGGACTCGGAGGCGGGGCTTGGGCTTCCATCCGGAGCCTGAGCAATTCAGGATTCAGAATTCAGAAGTTGTCGCTGCTACTAGTACCAGGGTGTCAGAGGAAGAAAAGACGATCTAGGACATGGGCTGTTTGGGTTAGTACAGGAAGGGATTTTTTTCACGACTGGCGGGATGACGGGAATGATGACTGCGAATTGGGGTTTGGATTAGGAGTACCGTACTACGAAGTCGTTTGATGGGTTGGAAGTGGCTAGGTAGGCTCTGTTTGATCAACGATATAGAAGTGATCGTTACATACTCGAATACTCGATTCAGCGACTGGGTTATCTTGTTATCTTCCACCGCCCATTTCATTCCCCCCCCCTCCCCCTGTACAGAGTTGGTCTCTCTTCGACCGGGTCTTGATCGAGGCATGGATCGTTCTCAATTCGGGTTACATAGCGGATCCCTTCTTCGGAGCGTCTTCTGATCACTGGATATAAATAGCTCAAGCGAATTAGAATTATTACTGCATTGAGGAAGAGAGAGTGTGACGACCAAAGTCTCTTGTGTCCTTCTGAGAATGGAAATACAATGTCAAATTAAGGTACTATTATGCATCATTCAATGTCCGAGTACCAATAAAAAATGTCCCTTGTATTCCAACCAACTCCGACTCAAAATCCCTCACTCACACACAACCCACACATTACACGCTTCGTCATTCGAATCCGTCACAGTATCCGAATCACACAACTCGGAAGCAGAGTACTCGATGTGACATAACGCCATCGTCACTCCTTCGTGGTTCAGACCCCGATGTAGAATCCGTTGTTGTGGGCGTTGGCGTTGATCTCGTCGGGTGTGGGGACACAGTTGAATACGTAGTGGCCTAGAGTGTTTGAAAGTTAAGCCATGATCAAGGAACAGTGAATGAAACGAAACGAAACGAACCTGGGTTAGAATTCCCAATAATCTTGAACTCTAGCCAATCACCACATACGACTCCGGGGAGGGAATCATCATCTGCCCCAAGGAGAGTAGCGACTTGTCGGGGATTACCTTCGAATAGGTGGGTGTACTGGAATTCAAATCATCAATATGGATATTAAAGAAAGTGAAATGCGGGGATAATAACCTGACGTAAATTCCACCCAACGAATCCAGTGGATTGGAATCCGGCGACCCAGGCGGCAGCGTTCACGAGGTTTGAGCATGTGAGTAGGGTGAGTAGGAGTAGGGGTAGGAGTATGTGGCCGAGCATCGCGGAGTTGAACAAACGACGGGAAGGAATCGAAAGCAAAGGACGGGCGGGAAGGAATCGAAAGAGATCGAAAGGAATCGAGAGGGATTAGACTCGTCGAAGGAAGGTAAAGAAGAACAAGCTGAAATAAAACAAGAATATATATATATATCTCGTCCGACAGGTACCAGCTGGGCCAGCCCTGTGTCGAAACGACATAAAAAAAACACAAAAAAGGCACTGCATAAGCCTGCATAGCGTGCATAGCCTACATAGCCTAGCCTCATGCCGATGGGTGGACTTGGGCGGAGGGTGGTATAGGGTGGAAGTCGAAAATTGAAATTCACTCATATTTGAAATTCACTCACTCACGAGTCATACATTTGAATCGTACAGCCCACGTGGGCCCCGTGAATTATTTTGTTTTTGTTTTTTTCGTTTTGGAAATGTTTGTTTGGTTTTTGTGCATAGTGCATGGCAGTAGCAGTGCATAGCGTGCATAGGCTCACGACCTTCACGACGGGGGGAGGGTGGCGCTGCGCGAATTTCAAAATGAATGTTTGGCTCTGGCTCGCGCTCTGGCTCTGACTCTGACTCTGGCTCGCGCTCTTGGTTGGGGTTGGGGTTTTGTGTAAGATAAGTCACCGACACTGAGTCGAGTCGAGTCGAGGCGAGGCATAAAGGAGGAGGGGAGGAGGAGGAGGAGGAGGGGAAGAGGAGAGGAGGAGGAGGAGGAGGAGAGGGGAGGGGGGAATGGGAGGGAGGAGGAGAGAGAGGAGAGGGGGGCATTTGTGGTGGTATGGATTTACCACCGTCATTCATAAGGGGTTGGAATATCGATGAGTCCCACCGGGGCCCCGGGAGGAATGAATTGGAGGAATGGATTTTTCTGGTTCAGAAGGCTGCTGCTGATGCTTCGTAGAAGGGATTGTTGATAGGGTTTGGTAGGGTTTGGTAATGAACGTACGAGTAGGAGTACGTGGTACGTGGGGCCTTGAGCTTGAGCTTGAGCTTGAGTTTGGGCTGGAGGTACGACGACGCTCAATGACTTGAACACTCACCCAAGTCGTCCTCGGTGTGGATTAACCAAGCGGAATTGTCAGTCAGCCATGTGTTTTCGGGGACATAAACATAAACATGACGTTTTTTCCCTCGTTCCGATTATGTTTAAACTCACTTCAAGGTTGTGATTGGAAAAAAAAAGAAGGAAAGAAGGACAGAAAGAAGCATTTACGACTCCTCGGAATTGTCTCTCAGCCACTGAGAACTTACCCACATCATCGGCGTGCTATAAACAAAGCTACTGAGATCGCTGCTTTCACTACTGTATGATGACCATGGCCTGGCCTTTGGACGAACGATCTAAAATTGGAAGAGCGTGTAACGCTCTTACAGCTCTTACAGCACAGGACATAAGCATAGGCCGGGGGGCTATGTAATAACCAAAGGGAGGGGCGGAGGGGCGGAGCACAAGAACGCCTTTGTCCGCTATTGCGCATCGGAACTCGGGGCTATGCATTGCATGAACCCCCCGCCCGCCTTCGAATCCGGGTTTTCGTTCCCGAATCTGTGTAGATTTAGACTCAAGCCCACCCCCCCCTCTCTCTCTCTCTCCCCTCAAATCACGTTTTTCTATCTAGACGATTAATGTCAGCTTTAGACCGACCCCTCGGTTCCTTCTAACTTCTAATTCAGAATTCTCCTGCTGGCCCGGGATCCCGAAAGAAAAAAAAAAAGAAAAAAGTAACTTTTTCGATCGAGATTGTATATACAATTCTTCTCATCGGCCCCCCGTGCCTATGGCGCCTGTGGCAGTGGGGTTCGGTTCGGGTGCGGGTGCGGTGCTCTTTCCTGTAACCAATTTCGAATTTCACCCCCACCCCCACCCCTCCCTCCCTCCGAGAGTTCAAACGTTCAAACGTTCAAATGGCTGTGATAATCTTTTTGGGGAATTCTGGCTTTCTTTTTTCGTAGAACCAGCTGCGCAAATGGTTGATGGTTGGAGAGGTATAAAAAGGGAGAGAAATACACGCATCCTTTCTCTCAGTTCATTTTATAATTAACCACTTCTTTTAATCCCTTTTCTTCATATCCCTTATATTCCCTCGTCCCCTCCCTTCCTCTTCCTCAAATCCAAATGAACCTTGAGTCCCTTTCCCTTTCCAAACTCCTCGTTCTGGGCTGCACACTGTTCTTCGGCGCAAGCCGAGTCGTGAACGCTACGGCCTGGGTCGCTGGATATCAATCGTCTGGATATACTGGATGGAACTTGCGCCAGGTATGTTTCAGTGATTTGACCTTCTTCACCCCCCTTCAACGCGTTATGACTAATTCTTTTTCTGAATTGTGGAATTCTCAACTCAGTACACGTATCTATACGAGGGTAATCCACGAGAGGCAGCGTATCTCGGTGGGAGCGATGAAAACACCCTCCCTGGCGCTGTGTGTGATTATTGGACCGAGTGGAATATCATCGGGAATCCCAACCCAGGTCAATTCAAGTCCCCCTCCTTTTAGTAGTACTCAACTCAACTCACTCAATCCCACTTTCCTTCTTATTCTTATTCTCATCCACATTCCCAACCAACCCCTGATAATGATAATGATAACTAACACCGTGACCTCTTTCACAGGCGATTATCAATTCAACTGCGTCGCCACTCCCGACGAGATTAACAACAATGCGCGGAATAATGGGTTTTATGTCGGCGGGTTGAATCATGAGGGAGTCACTGTGGCGTTGTGTTATATCGAGTATTCGGGGTCTGAATTGTGTGATTCTGATACGGTTACTGGTGCGGATGAACGAGCGTGTAATGTATGGGTTGTTTGTGAGTGAGGATTGGAGTGGGGAGTGGGGAGTGGGGAGTGGGGAGTAGGGGTTCGATATTGTTGTTGTTATTTCATTGGACCCTTTCGTACTGGACACTGTAGTGCTTAATTGGACAGTAGTTAATTGGACACTTATTTGATGTATTACTTCCCTTATTACCGAGGTTGGGGTCTGTATCCATATCAAATTGTTAGAATAAGCGCATCTTCAAAAAACGACTGAATTTTCTGTCGAGATGTACGGGAAAAATATGTATAGATATATCTTTCAGCACAGATCTACGGAGTTGAAAGTCGGTGAAGGGTAAGGGAGAAGCAAGAGAAGATATCTGGAAACGAAACTCTCGCAGATGCAGCAGCGGAACCACAGATAGGTAATAAATACAATGATGGAGATGAATATATGGTTGGCGAGAGGGAGAGATGAGATGAAGAAATTATATCACAATTTAGAGAAAACGGTGATAAATTCCTAGCGCCTATGTAAGTACACGAAGCCTCAGAACAAGTAGGAGTTCTCATTTTACCTAGCGCCTATGTAAGTACACGAAGCTAGGTAACGAATATATTGAGCCGTGTATTGACGGAGAGAAGAAAGAAAGACGTACCCTCAGAACAAGTAGGAGTTCTGAGGATCGTCGAAACTGAATATAGTCTTTTATGAGTGAGATAAAATTTACCGGGCTATGCTCTAAGCCCTGTACCCTGAAACCAGTCCGTGAAACACACTCGTCGGACTGCTCAGCGGACCCAAATCGATACCCAATCCCCTGATACCTCAGAGCGCCATACGGTCACCTGATGTGAACACGCTACGCGTTCTGTGAACACGCTACGCGTTCTGCGTACGTTTCTGACACTCCCCCTGGCGTTCTGAGTACCACCAGTCCAGACCTAATGCGGATACAATCCGTCGATGTCGGTCTTTAGGCAGGGATTTAGTCATGATGTCGGCAATGTTCTGGTCGCTCTGAACAGGATGAATGGCAACCTTACCCTGGGCAACCACGTCGCGAATGAAATGATACCGTATGTCGATGTGCTTCGACAGATTATGCGCCTTGTTTGTCTCGGAGAGACTAATCGCTCCTAGGTTGTCGCAGAAAATGTCCATTGGGCGATCCCCTAAACCCATCTCAATCTCGTCGAACCAACTCCGTGTCCACAAGGCCTGCTGAATTCCTCTCGACATAGAAATGTATTCAGATTCTGTAGACGACAGCGCAACCGAGGCCTGTCGCTTGGATGACCAGGACACCGGAGCCCCGTTGACAAGGAAGATGTAACCAGACATAGATTTTCTGGTCACCTTATCTCCAGCCCAATCGGCGTCAACGTAACCAACGGGCTTAATGTCCACGGAAGATCCTGGGCGGTAGACAATCCCATAGTAGATGGTGGAGTAAATATATCGACAAAGTTTGACTAATAGGATCCAATGGTCAAGCGAGGGCGCATCCTGAACGGTCGACAGAACACAACATGAAAACACAATATCTGGACGAGTACAACTCGCCCCCCACCAGCAACACCCAAGAACCCCTCGGTACGGTTTGTCCTTCATGATCTCGATGTCTTCTTTGGAGCGAGGTTTTAAGGAAAATAGAGTGAAATTAGGAGGGAGGGGTGTACATAGTGGATGCATTTGATCTTCGATGCCAAAGTGCCGAAAGGCATTGAAGAAGAAGGGAGCTTGAGAGATAGCGATAGATCCATCAGCTCGATGTTCAATGGTGAAACCTACGAGGAAGTTCTTATCTTTCACGTCGTTAAGGTCCCATATCCGAAACCCTTTTACGGCGTCGTCAGCTTCGGCGGTGGAGGAGGACCCACAGAATACATCATCAGTATGTACGGATGCAATGGAGAACTCATTCGTGACAGCGTTTCGTCGATAACGGACACATGGATCAGCACGAGATGATTTGAAGCCAAGGTTTTGGAATTGTTCCTCCAAGTCCTTATACCAGATGTGACCAGCCTGGGACATGCCATAGAGAGGTTTATGCATGAGGCACACCTTGTCCTCCTCCCCCTTAACAGCAAATCCGGTTGGTTGGTTCATGAACACGGGTGGATCTTTCGGAAGAAAACCATTCAGGTAGGCAGCTGAAAAATCCCATTGACGTGTCTCGAGTCGTTTGAACGCGCATACCGATATAAGGAGGCGAACAGATTCTGCTCTAGCCACCATGGACCAACTCTTATCAAAATCCACGCCAGGAATTTGCATGTCACCCCGAGCCACATAACGCGCCTTGCGTTTGAGTATAGCCCCAGCACCATCAACCTTCAGGTCAAAAACCCACATGCCGTTCATAATGCGTAAGTTCTCTGGACGATCCACAAGTGACCAACACTGACGATCTTGCAGAGAATCAATCTCTTTCTGCATGGGCGGCAACCAAAGTTCGGCTTCCTTCATTGCTTCCCCGTACGTCTTTGGGATACCCACTCCTCCCCCTTTGATGGTGCTTGCAAGCGCTACGATATTTGCCCATTCCTCGTCCTGCGTTCGAGCACGCTCCTCATCTTCATGATATTCCAATGACTGAAGGAGACGAGCAGAGGGTATACGATTTCGACCGGAACGGCGAATAGGATTAACCGAGGATGGCAAGGGCATAGATGAAGGGTCTGTTGCAGGCAGCGCCGGGGGATCACCTTCAGAAGCGGAAGGTTGAGGTTGAACGTCGATAATCGCTGGGGAGCGAGCAGAAGCATCAGGATCGGCATCCACGGATCTGGGTGAACGATCTGAGCCAACGTCGGCATCAGCATCAACGTTGGGATCAGCCGATTGAGCCAAGGTATCATCCTCGATTGTATTCGTTGAGGGATCCACTAACGTTCGCCGAGGAACGCCTTCCTCAAACTTCACGTCACGTACAGGATACACCCCCTTACGCCTGGGGTCCCAAACTCGATACCCACGACGACCAACGTATCCAACCAGCCGACCTTCCCAAGCTTGACGGCCAAGTTTCCCCTCAACGTGGTCGAGGTCCGTTACCCATACCTTGCAACCCCAACGCCGCAAATGAGATACGTTCATCCTAACCCCTCGCGCTTCAAACCATTTCTCCCAAGGAATAACGCCAGGATGACGAGCAGTCGGGATCATGCCACGAATATACCCGTACGCGGCAGCAGCTTCTGCCCAGAAGCGTGTATCAAGGTCAGAATCCTCAATCATTGCCCTCACCCCGGAGATAATAGTCCCATTTGCCCGCTCAACCTGCCCATTAGCTGCCGAGGATGACTTCGGAACTTTCTCAATGACGATCCCTCGTTCGGCGCACCATGCATCAAGTAACTTGTTGTCAAATTCACGTCCTAGGTCAACATGAAAGACGCGAACACGACGCCCTGTCTGGCGCTCCGCCATAGCGACAAACTCCTGCACTAATTTCAGGATAGTCTCGGCCTCCTTATTTGCCGCGAAGTAAGTGAACGGAATACCCGTCCCATCATCACAGGCCAGAAGCATGTAATTCGCTCCCCCCAAGCTACGGGTTCGAGCTTTCCCCCATAGGTCCAGACTCACGCGATCAAGTGGTTCTGATGCAGGAATCACGACATCGTCGAAGGGTAATCGTTTTGCCTTCGCAAGAAGACACACCTCACATTTTCCACACAGTGAGAGGTCCGTGATATCCAGTCCCGCCACCCATCCTCGCCGCGACATCATCCGTATCATATTCACATCAGCATGTCCAAATCGTGTATGCCACATCGATAGTGAACACGGAGCAGACCTGGAGCGTCCTGAGGAGGTCAGGACATATGTTTGATTTGGTGTTTCGCGGTTTTGGTGGTTAGCAGAGTTAACGCGGTCCAATTCATCAACTACCTCAACCTGATATAGTCCATGTCCACCCCGGTGTCCAGCCAGATGCCCATCCACGATAATCTTTCCAGACTCCGGTTCGCAAACGATGATCTTTCCACGTCCCCATTCGCCTCTCAACCCCCTTTTATCCATACTCGGAAGCGACAACAGGTTCATCGCAAAATTGGGTGTATGCGAGGCTGGAAATCGCAATCTGTGAATGCCTCCTTCGGTCTTCACCGTAATCTCAGCTATCCCATGCCCCTCAATCTGGAAAGATCCTGAGGATCCCTCTGCCGCCATACGTCCGACACGTTTAGCCGGCGTGTATTCTATGAAACGGCGACGATTCTTAATACACCAGTGGGAAGCACCACTATCGATGAACGTAGGGACTTGCGCATTGGAACTCGGAGGGCTATCTAGGCTTACAGAGGTAGGTAATATGCTACTTGTGTCCCCCATTTTCTCACCGCTCAGAAGGGCAAAATTTTCTTGCATTCCCAGTCTGTGCGATCGAGCGTTAGGAAAGGGGGGGTGACACGTGAGCTCAACCGTACCTCCGAAGTCATAGTCGCTGAAATCGTATGTGGTGGCAGCTGCAGTGAAACGGTCTTCCTCCTCCTTGATGGAGGCCGCTATAACTGGCTTGGATAGAGGGTCCATCCCCTTGGGTGCGTTATACCAACGTGGCCCTTTTCCTTCGCTTCCTCCACCCTTTGCCCAACAGTTTTTCTTCATATGGCCGACCCGCTTGCAGTTATCGCATACGACGCCCGCGGTTCCCGAACGAACAGCAAGAGCGTTAGGTGCAATGGAGGTGGAAGAGGAGGGAAGAGCCGATTCAATCATCATGTCGTACTCAATGAGTACCCGTTTCAGGTCTCCGTAGGTACGGGAGCCATGGTTCTGAATAACCCAGAGGTGTTCAGTAGACAGAGATGTGAGGAATCTAGAGCGCAGGTCATTATCTGGAATTGTACATCCTACATCGCTCGCGGCCTTTCGAAGTGCTTCCAATTGGCGGAAATACTCTTCGAACGGAGTTCCTGGCGTATATCGATACTGTTGAATTCGTTCTTTCGCCAGGGCTTGAGCAGCTGCCGAGGAGGTGTCGAATTCGCTGGTGAGCTGAGTCCACATTCCATTTGCGGTCATCATTTCTGTGATACCAATGGAGCGTGGGTCTTTAATATTCTGATAGATAATCCCAGCGAGACGTCCATCTCGCAGTTCCCACTCTTCGAGCGAAGGGTTACGAGCATTGATAGGAGTGGGAGGTGGAGCAGGAGATGTGGAGGTGTCGGACGAGGGAGCTAGAATGGTCCCCAGGAGATACCCAGTGAGCCCAGTGGCACGGGCTACGCTCCTGAGATGGTCACGAAACACAGCCCAGTTGTTGAGACCAATGAGCTTGCGATCGTCAGGAAACGATATGAGGTTAGGGAGAGAATTCGCGTTTGAGGACATTTTTATTCAAGGACTATGTGCGTGTCAGTCTAGGCAGGAGTTTCGCGATTCTGACTGCGAATCTGATAAATTCCTAGCGCCTATGTAAGTACACGAAGCCTCAGAACAAGTAGGAGTTCTCATTTTACCTAGCGCCTATGTAAGTACACGAAGCTAGGTAACGAATATATTGAGCCGTGTATTGACGGAGAGAAGAAAGAAAGACGTACCCTCAGAACAAGTAGGAGTTCTGAGGATCGTCGAAACTGAATATAGTCTTTTATGAGTGAGATAAAATTTACCGGGCTATGCTCTAAGCCCTGTACCCTGAAACCAGTCCGTGAAACACACTCGTCGGACTGCTCAGCGGACCCAAATCGATACCCAATCCCCTGATACCTCAGAGCGCCATACGGTCACCTGATGTGAACACGCTACGCGTTCTGTGAACACGCTACGCGTTCTGCGTACGTTTCTGACAAACGGAAAACATGTAAGTACTCACATGGGATTCATCAGTTGATCCACCAACGATTGATATCATCTGGCAAGCCCAGAATTCAACGGGAAAGGTAAAGAAATCAGGAACTCGAAAACGGCAAGGGAACAAAGTCGCGAAATCGGAAACTTAAGTGAAGATGTAGACGATATTGGTTGTTTGTGAGTGAGTAGCATTGGGTAGATGAGATGAGTCCTTGCGGGTTAAATACTGAGACAAATATTTGAGAGATGGTACACGTCCGACAAAGCGGCGGGATGCGTGTGATATAATGGAAACAGATGAGGAGATGAAAATATGTACGGGCGATATAATCGGAGAAAATTAAGGGCGAGTGCGATATGTTCCGCAACAGTATGCAGAACAGGGAAGGCTATAGTGAGAAAAATTTAATGACCGACAGCTCGAGAAGAACATAAGCGGGGTCAACAACGATAGTGTGTTCAACACCGTCGTGTGAAACAAGGAAAGCAGCAATCAGAGCTTGCCAACGAACTAGGAGGCCAACATGCACATAGCGCAGACTCTGAGTGTGAGATCGAACTATGAATAAAGCGTTGAGACGAAACCTTGGAAACGAACGAAAGCTCGAGAGCAGCCATAATGAACCGTGGTGGTGAATGAGCGGTAGGCCATAGCGAATCTGCATGGAAAAATCTTAATAGGACATGTGGGTGAACATGCGGGTCAAAACAAGTTCGTAAGTCAAGGGCATAATTTGCGAAGTGAATATTGGGAGAGGGTGTCGAATGCCAGTTCACCTCCATTGGTGGGAAAGGATTCGTACTCAGCAACCGAGCATCAAATAATTTGCGCATTCCAAGAGCTCTCACTCTCACTTCTCGGATCGAACAGAAGGGAAATCATTTGGGAGGAGTTTGCGACGGTTTCTCCAGTCAATAATCGCACTCTGGGAATGACCGGCTGTGAATCAGGATTCCGCTAGGGCCAAGGAAGGGAGGCCACTGTACCCGGCTGTGAATTTAATACCAAATGCTTACAATAGCTCAACCCTCCCATGATTTGAATATGATTATGCTATTATACCCTGAAGGATGATCTCCGCACAGAGTATCAGGGTCAGTGATGGGGTAGAAAGCTCTCGTTTATTCTATTCATTTTCAAAGGATTGGTGGCTATGGATCAATTTATAGGACACTAGTACTATTCCGTGTTACTGTAACGATGCCGCTGGGCTCACTAGAAGTTATTTTTCAATCAGGCTTGGTGAAAGATGGTCATCGATGTGCTATATTCTTGTTCTTCGTCAGTTGCGGCTTACGAAGATCAGGAAACGAGGAGATGGGGCCACTACTGCATGATGACCCATGTCCTGGCCTGTCTTAGCCTTCGGAAGAAAAATCCAAAATTGGAAGAGCCTGTACCCATAACACTCTTACAGCACAGGACATAAGCCATGCTATGTAATAACCAAAGGATGGGATCACAGTTGTCCGCTATTTTCCAGACTCGGGCTATGCATGAACCCGCTTTCGAATCCGGGTTTTCTTTCCCAAACCCCCCTTCCCCCTCAAATCACTTTTTCCGATCTAGACGATTATTCTCAGCTTAGGCCGACTTTCCTTCTCCTGCTGGCTCCCGAAAAAAGTAACGTTCGATCGATATATGCTATACCTGAAAGATCATTTCCACACAGAGTATCAGGTCAGTGATGGGAAAAAGCTCTCGTTTGTTCAAGATGTAACAGCATGATCAAATAGCATCCGTCCCCAACTTTCGAAAGTGACATATCTTTCGTCGAACAAACATCATAAGGGCTGTGAAGCTGACTATGAACAGATGGATGGCCGTAGATATTTGCTATTCTGGGGCCCACTCTAGTCTTCTTAAAAACTATTCAAATTCCATTCGTTCGTAAAAGAGGTTAGGTGGTTGATTTAAATTAATCCTGGCAGGTTGGAGGGATCCGACAAAGAACCAAATACGGAGTCTATTTTTTACACAGCAGTTTTTTCTGATCAAGGGAGTATAGATCAATTACATATTATTATCTGATTTGATGATATGCCATTAATCAATATGTGATGAGGCAATAGTACATAGGTCCAACGACTCGAGTAGACAATCTTACATCTCAAGGACTCATGGCCAGCCCAAATGATATTCTTCCCCTTTTTCAGGCGATCAGTAGCAACCAAGCGGCGATCTCTAGCAATAGTTTGTGGCTGTTCCCCCGATTTTTGTTTTTGCTTTGACCATTGAATATATTCCTCCAGTTGCTGCCCTCACTGTTCTGCTTTATGATTGTCTGCTCACGTTTGACATAGAGGTGATTGCTGCTTGATATTTATATGCTGATAGCAGTGGCTCATTGATATATCCAAATTTGAATTTATGAATCTCATCCAGGTCAAATATATTTGGAAGTAAGTCGAGTTAGTGCTAGTCTATCTTCTTGAACCGTCCAACCTTCCTCGTCAGGTCACAATGGACAATCCCAAAGCTTCTCTACCTATTTGCAAAATACTATGGTCTTGCACATCTATGGTACCGTTTAACGGGTTTTTATCCTGATATGCTTGCTGACTTGATACAAATCGGCAGTTGTGTATTGATAAGTATGTTTGATTGGCTCAAGAATGATAACAAGTAACGAACTTGTCTAGTATCCAATAGCACCAACCTTTCTTTAGAGGTGGGAATTTCAATGCTCTGACTCTGATTTCAGTTGACCTTCAGGTCAATTTATACTAGATGTATGTCATGAATCAAAATGAGGTCACTTATATGCTGAGAATGTTGTAGATGTAAACCTTACCGGTGGTGGTACTCCCTGTGAGTATTTCTATCTCTCATTGTGTCCTTTCCTCAGTCATAAAACAGTGGTGGAGTAATAATCTTCACCACTTCAATCAATACTATCCTAGGTATACGCCTTTATGCACTGTACCGGTCTAGTAAACTAGGTATGTTTAACAACATTTTATATGTATCATTTGACTGATTCATCAATATCCAGTCCTTGTTTTGATTACTTCCCTCATTATAGGTATTTGAAAAATCCATATTAATCTTATTATACAGGAATATTTCAGTATCACTCATCTCTTGCCCATTTAGGTGAATTTGTTGTAAGTCATTATTGCCTAGAAATGAACATCATTGCTCACATAGCATAGGCTGAGTTTTGGGGTATCTATAAGAGCGTGATGATACAGAACTCTGCTCCTGTGGTAGACTTTGATGCTGTTGAATTCATCATCCCAGATATCAAAAGATTGCTGCCTGGATGTCAATTTCAAGAAATCACTTCCATCAATTTCAACTTTACCTTGGAATCATAGTAAGTTGACCCCTGTTTTGAATCATTTTCTGGGCTCTAAAACTGACTGATAGTTGATTAGTATTCCAAATCTGTTTGTCTCTGGTGATAGTTCTTTTGCTAGTATGAAGGTTTGAACATAGATTGATGGAGTTGGGCTCTTAGGTGTATTTTTTTGCATGATGGCATATTGTTAAGATCGTGCAAGATACCCTCAGGTACTTGCGAGATCTCCTAATGAACGGGATAGGACTCGGCGAAGCTATTAGCAACACCCTTGCTCCTTTCAGTCCTCGGAGTGCTAGCGGAGATAATACGAGAATGAACAAGACGACGCGAGACGTGCAACGCGATAGCGATGACTAAAGTCTCGGCGACGTGTAGCACAGCGATGAAGATGGCTAGAAGACTTTGAACTAAGTCTCAGAGTGTGCAGGATAGGAGATAGACAATCTATGTCGATTTCGAAACTAAGGAGGCAAGTACAGTGGACTACAGTACTTATAGTAATTATTCTATTCAGTAGAAAAGACAATAAACCATATGGAACAAGTGTCAGATGATAGATAACGGATAAGATGATCCGATGATACGAAGATGCGAAGATGCGAAGGTGCGATGCGAAGATACGAAGTAGCGAAGTAGCGAAAGCATCGGCGAAGGGATGCGAGATGATAGCGAAGATGCAGGACTCATACCTGAGCTAGCATGATCGTAACAGTATCCCCCTCTTACGCATTTGCCCTCAAATGCGTCTAGTGGGCTTCAAACAAAATAAAAACGTTAAGTCCGCGGAATCGAAAAAAGCGGAGAAGTCCGAGATCTCGGCAAGATCCGAACGGGCGCTAAAAAGAAGCGCGAGCATATAAGGACTCGGCGACTAAATTTTCAACTTCAACTTCAACCTTCATTATGTCCTCACCCTCGTCTCTTTTTGCTAACACGAACCCTAACTCCCCTTCCCGCCCTTCGTCGACGAAAACACGGCACGAGATGCTTTTGCATCGTAAGAAGCACGCTGGTCGTCGCCACCCTACAACCGATAGAGGCTCGTCTCGGCGCAAGCTTCTCGAGAAAATAGCGAGGCAGAGGGTTGAAAAGGCAGCAGGGAAGAAGAAGAGCAACGAGGGTGACGACGATGACGAGGAAAACGACGACGGGAAGATGAGGCGGGAGGAAATTCGTCGAGGGAAGGAACGAGCGAGAAGTGAAGTCGTTGACGACGAGGAACTCATTGTAACGAAGGTGAGTGCTCTTCAATAATTCCACCACCTATTCTAATCATTTTTTATTCAGGAGCCCGATGTTTCTGCAGGTCTCGCACGTCGCGAGGACTTCCCAGAAGAACATTGGCAAGAGCCCGACTCACCAACGACAATCGCGAAGGATTTAACTCCGCCGGTTACGCCTAATCCCATCGTTTCCCGTTCGAATCTCCGTTCACCTCCCTGTGCGAACTGTCGGTGGGTAGACGAGACGTGCGAGTTGCGCGACGACAAGTCTACTCGCTGCACTCGTTGTATTCGTCGCCACGAAAAGTGCCACGATACGGAAAGGTCAGGCAAAGGTAACCGAACACAGAGAAAGGGAAAGCAGCAGCCAGGGAAACCGAGGATGAAGGGGAAGCTGGCGAAGCAGAGGACGAGGGCGTCACGGGATTGGCGAGACGAGGAAGCGGCCGGCGAAGGGAGGAGAGACTGGAGCAAGAGGTGCTCTTGCTTCGCTCGGAGTTAGGCGACCTACGAACGAGGGTAGGGACGATGGAGACCGTGGCGAGGGAAAACGAGAGGCGAATGCTCTCGATCCTCGAGAACATGGCCATGGGTCGCTATCCGGTCTTCGCGAATGTTGCCGGTCCATCTGGATCGAGGGGCGAGGAGAAGCGCGAGAGTAGCGAGGAGGAAGAAAATAGCGATTAGATCGCTAATTGAACTTGTAAATAAAAATTTTTGTAGCTATAAAAGTTTTTTGGACTTAGTAAAATAAAGTTTTTCTTGATTTATTTTGTGAATTGTAAGAACAAACAATAGGAGGGAAAACAACAATCAAAAAACTATCATTTTGTTGTTTTCCGCGAAGAGCGCGAATGAAAAGTAGAGAAAAGCGAAACGAAAGGCGAGGGTAAAAATAAAGAAACAAAGTATGACGCGAACAGTAAAGCGAGAGGCGAAACAATCTTACACGCTAGCGAGAACTTTCGCTAGTGGACCTGGCTTGGTAGGATACCTTTCGTGGAACGCGAGGAGCGCGTCGGGCTCAGGCGAAGATTCGTCGGTTGTGATTTCCGAAGCTAAAACCCATGAGAATTCATCGGTGGTACCTTCGTAACCATTCCACCGAACATAGTAGAGCAATGGACAAGCCTTTCGGCGACGATCAATCTTGGAGTCGAGTATTTCGGCGATCTCGTATTCTGGTTCGCCGTCGACTTCAATCGGCGGAGGCGGAGATTGGACTCTATTGGGGATAATGTTTTCAGTGTAGGGTTCGAGTTGAGATACATGGAATACCGGATGGATGCGACTCATATAGTCAGGGAGAGAAAGCTTGAACGATAATGAACCGACTTGTTCAAGAACAGTGAAAGGACCCAGATACTTCTCGGCGAACTTCGGCGCGGGGCGAGTGGAACGAATATGTTCGGCGAGAACGTATACCTTAGAGCCGACGGGAATTGTGGGTTGCGCAATGCGTTTCCGATCAGCCTGCTCCTTATAGCGAGACTGGGCGAGAGCCATTTCGTCTTTAAGGATTGAATGGAGTTCATCTAGGTCAACGACGAAATCGCGAGCAGTATCGGAAGCGAGTTTGTACTCGGGATGAACGGTGATATTCGGATGATAACCTTTATTAGCGAAGAATGGAGTAATACCTGTGGAAGCGTTCGGCGCATTGTTGTAGGCAAACTCGGCGATAGGCAGGAGGCGCGACCAGTCGTCTTGCTGGTACGAACAGTAAATGCGAATGTACTGCTCTAGAGTTTGATTAGCGCGCTCTGTCTGACCATCAGCTTCAGGATGATAACCAGAGGTAAAATGTAATTCCATCTCCAAGGCTTTACCAATAGCCTGGAAAAAGGCTGAGACGAACTCAGAACCGCGATCGGAAGTAACGTGGCTAGGAACACCGTGTTTGGAGAAGACATGAATGACGAAAAGTTCGGCGAGCTGTTCGGAAGTGATTGTATCGTAGGTCGGAACGAAAATGGCTTGTTTCGATGCGCGATCAACGACGACGAGAATTGCTGTGTAGCCGTTTGAGTCGGGAAGTTGTTCAATGAAATCCATAGAGATGGAATCCCATGGGCGGACAGGAACGGGAAGCGGTTTAAGGAAACCGTACGGGCGATGTCGGCGAGGCTTGTTGCGACCGCAAACGGTGCATGAAGAAATATAATCACGTACGAATTCACGAACTTTCGGCCAAGTATACTCTCGGCGAACCGACGCGAGTGTGCGGTTTATGCCATAGTGTCCTGCGAGAATATAATCGTGGTGATTGCGAAGTACTTGAACGCGGAGATCGGAATGATTGGGAACATAGATGCGGTTGTCGAGGCGAAGTAGACCATCATCGGCGAGCGTCCAGCGAGGGTGCTGAGCATCGGCGGCGAACTCCAAACCTCTAACAGCCTCGGCGTCGTGGTGATAGCTTTCGCGGATGGACTTATGAAGCGAATCGACATCCATGATAACTGACGCTCTGAGGACTGGTCCTTGTAAAAAGGTCGCGCGAAGCGAAGAGGTCAATTGTTCTTCAGTAAAGATGGGTCTAAAATTCTGCGGATTGACCTTGGCGTAGCTGCTATCCCCCTCTTTAGGGTAGACGTCCCATCGTCTAGTCATAGCATCTGGTTTACCACCGAGCTTTCCCGGGCGAAAGCGAATAACCATGTTGAATTGGTGGAGAAACTCCGACCAGCGAACCTGTCGGCGAGTTAGGATTTTCGTTGTCGAGAAATACTCCAAGTTCTTGTGATCGGTAACAACGTCGATTGGGTCGCCAGAGCCTTCAAGTAATGGCGCCATGCTTTAAAGGCTTCAAAGATGGCGAGAAGCTCTTTATCGTGTGTGTCGTAGTTAAGTTCGGCGGCCTGTAGCGTTCGCGAGAGAAACGCGACGGGATGTATCTCGTTGTCGGCAGTGACGATAGAAAGTATAGCGGCGATCGCGTAATCAGAGGCATCTGTTTCCACAATGAGAGGCCTATTAGGCTCCCAATGCGCGAGAACGGGAGCGTGAGTAAAAGCATCTTTAAGTAAATCGAAGGCAGACTGTTGTAACGACGACCAAAGCCAGGGAGTGTCCTTGCGCGTGAGTCGTGTGAGGGGAACGACGATATCAGAATAATTGTAAATGAAACGGCGATAGAAATTGGCGAAGCCGAGGAAAGACTGAACGTCTTTCACTTTGCGAGGCGTCGGCCACTCGCGAATAGTCTGGACCTTGTCGTCGGCCATTCGGAGACCCTCCGGCGACAGGATGTAGCCGAGGTACTCTACCGTGTCTTTATGCCATTCACTCTTCTTCGCTGAAGCATAGAGCTTGTGCTCGCGAAGTCGGCGAAGCACTTCGCGGACATGTTCGCGGTGTTGTTCTAGATTATCGGAATAGATCAACAAATCGTCCATATAAACAATGACGAAACGATCAAGAAGATCGGCGAAGACCGTATTGACAAACCGCTGAAACACTGCGGGTGCATTCGTTAGTCCGAAGGGCATAACATTCCATTCAAAAGAACCGTAGCGAGTACGGAAAGTCGTTTTCCATTCATCACCGGCAGCGACGCGTACGAGATGGAAAGCATGTTGAAGATCGATTTTGGTGTATATTTTTGCTTTGCCTGGTGCGTCAAGTAAATCGGATAAAAGGGGTAAAGGATACCTGTCCTTCTTGGTAATGGCATTGAGTCCGCGAAAGTCTACACACAGGCGAAGAGAACCGTCCTTCTTTGGGACAAAAGGATGGGAGCGCCGTGTGGCGAAGTTGACGGCGAAACGAATCCATTGGCGATGTTTTCGTCCAGCCATTCGCGGAGTGCCTCTTGTTCTTTAGGCGAGAGGGGGTAAATGCGCGAGAGAGGCGGCGATTTACCTTCCTCAAGGTCGATCTTGATATCGAAGTCGCGATGTTCAGGTAGTGTGTCGGCCTTCATCTTGTCGAAAATATCGGCGAATTCCGCGTATTCTGGCGGAATAGACAAATCCTCAGTGCTGACCGCCGCGAGAGCGGGCGATGAGGTAGGCGGTGTAGTATGGAAGGTGGATTGGGTAGCGTAGAACATTACTGGTTCACGCCCAGCTTCCTTACAAACGCGTTGAAAGGCACGAGCACCGAGCAGCCTAATGTCGACTGCTTTGTTGTTTACGAGTTGTGACCCCATCTGAGTGACAGAGGGATATGTATAGATAGGTTCGAAGGGGTACGAAGGTTTGTTGCGCTTTTTCGGGGGTTTCGGCGAGGGTGCCGACGAATTCCGCGGGGGCGGTGAAGATGAAAGTGGGTGATCCACATGAGCGAGAGATGTCCTTTGGGATGGCGAAACCATAGCGGCAAAGGAAGACGTCTGAGGAAAAGAATTGTTAGTAGCATTTTGGAAAGAAATAGTAGTATGTTGCCAATCAACCAACGGGTTGTAGCGGCGAAGAAAACTGTATCCTAAAACTGCTTTACAAGACGAATCCAAGGGTGTGACATAAAAGTCCAAGTCAAGAAGTTCCCCGGTAGGAAAGCGAACAGGTAGCGAGGCGATCTCTGTGATCGGCGACGCAGCGAGCGAACCATCAAATAATCGTAAATTTATCGGCGAAATCGGCGTCGTAGGTATATTGTTCTGTTCTACATACGCGCTATCAATAAAATCGTTCGTGGAGCCAGAATCGAGAAGAGCGAGAAATTTGAGAAGCGAAATGGTAGTAGTATCGAAAGTGTCTGTTGGTACAAATTCAGTAGTAAGAAAGAGACGAAGCGAATTGGTATACGAAAGAGCGGATGCGTTGCAGATTACTTCCTGAGTGGTAGCACAATCCCGGTCAACGCAACTCCAGTCTTGTGCACAGGAACTGAAGTTGCTGGCTATTTTTCCGGCTGCGAAGTCGAGGCGACTGCAGCGGAATCGGTAGTACTAGCCATAGCACGGGTTGACTCAGAGGCGAGACGTTTGCGGCATTCGGCGATACGGTGCCCGGCGAGACCGCAGAAGAGGCAAAGGTTATTATCCTTGCGGTGTTGCAGTTCTGCTGGGGTTAGGCGTCCGCTATCGGTCAACTTACCAGTAAGGTTCGGCTTCTTGCCCTTACCCTTCTGATTCCCATTAGACTTCTTGCCTTTGGAGTTATCAGTGGGCGCAGGTTTTGGCGGGTTAGCCGACGGTACTGTCGCTGCTTTACCCGTGGCCTTTCCTGTACCAGTTTGTTGCGTAGCTGTAGTCCCAGCGCGGGCTGACTCGCGACGCTTCTCTTCCTCCCGCTTCCGTACCTCGCGTCCGAGCGTTGCGCCTCTCGGCGAAGCTCTACGAGCGTCAATGGTTCCGTCGGGAGTCGAGCGAGATCTCTTTGATCGCGTAGCTAAGCCGCGCTTGAATGCCCACGCGAGCGCGACTGCATCCCAAGATGTCGCATTGGCCAGCGAGTTGAAGCGAATCATGTACTTCCTTACGTTGTCCGATCCCTTCATTCTTAGGTTTCCCAGCTTATCCTCTGCTTCTCCTTCCATGTCATAGACTCCGAAATTGTCCGTGAGTTCCTGAACAAGGTACTCAAAACTAGACATCCATGCTGGCGGATTTATCGGGTCAGGATACAAGAGGTCTGGCTCGAACCACTCCTTCGCCGATCCGCGAAGATACGAAAGTGCGTAGGACACTTTACGTTCATCGGTGAAGTATCGCGGGCGGTCGGCGAAAATGAGGGTGAGGTCGACAAGGAAGGATTGGAGTTTACGGGGATCAGAACCGTCAAAAGCGTCGGGATCGCGAAGCTTCGCCTTGGACGTTCCACCTTCGCTGACGGCAGGCCTAGCTATAGACATCTGGATGCCATTTAGAGAAGTGATCAGCGAATGAAGCATTGAAAGAGCGAGGGTTTCTCCCTCGGGTATTGCATTATCGGTAGGTGGGTTAGCAGCGGGCGCATGAGGTGTACCGCCGCCATCGCCGCCACCACCTCCACCACCACCTCCGCCTCCTCCTCCGCCTCCTCCTCCATCACCTCCAGGCGCGCGTGGAGGTATCGGGTCAAGCTCTTGATCAGGTGGGAGGTCAGGGACCTCTGGGTCTTGGAAATCCTCATGTACGGATTCTTCACCATCGGGAACTGATGAATGAGCTTCGGACTCTGATGCGACAGAGGGCGCACGAGTGCGAGGAGCAGTGTCGGGGGGTTGGTACATTCGGCGAAGAGACGCCATTGAAGGCGAGACATGGGGCTCTTCGGGAATGGGTGTGCTACGAACAGCGGTAATGTTAGCATCGCTCAAACGAACGGTAGAAAACCCAGCGTTTGTTCGACGCCGATCACGCGTCTCGTAGTTCTGAATACGTGCGAAGCGAGTGCGGTTAAATGGAGATAATGCCTGAGCAGTTGATATGAAAGGGTTCGGAGTAGCGACATCGGTTATGCCAGGAACACTAGACTCAACCGTCGCTGAGCGCTGACGTCCTACAGGGCGCGACGATTCAGGGCCTGGATTGGTTTGGGACATAAGGGAAACGAATCAGTGCGAGTTTAAAGTGCGAAAGGATACAAGAAGAGTTTCGAAATACTGTTAAGATCGTGCAAGATACCCTCAGGTACTTGCGAGATCTCCTAATGAACGGGATAGGACTCGGCGAAGCTATTAGCAACACCCTTGCTCCTTTCAGTCCTCGGAGTGCTAGCGGAGATAATACGAGAATGAACAAGACGACGCGAGACGTGCAACGCGATAGCGATGACTAAAGTCTCGGCGACGTGTAGCACAGCGATGAAGATGGCTAGAAGACTTTGAACTAAGTCTCAGAGTGTGCAGGATAGGAGATAGACAATCTATGTCGATTTCGAAACTAAGGAGGCAAGTACAGTGGACTACAGTACTTATAGTAATTATTCTATTCAGTAGAAAAGACAATAAACCATATGGAACAAGTGTCAGATGATAGATAACGGATAAGATGATCCGATGATACGAAGATGCGAAGATGCGAAGGTGCGATGCGAAGATACGAAGTAGCGAAGTAGCGAAAGCATCGGCGAAGGGATGCGAGATGATAGCGAAGATGCAGGACTCATACCTGAGCTAGCATGATCGTAACACATATGGGTGCTTTAAATATACTCCCTGGAAAATGACACAGTGGTTCAGAAGCCAAGACTACAATGATTCCAGAATTACTTCATCTGGAAACATGTTACAAGTCTTCATCAAGGATGGCACAATCTTCTTTTTCTTGTAAGTAACAACTGCAACTCTTCATACTATTGATAATTATGGATTGATGTATAGGATATTCTGTAAGTACACATTCCAAGATTGATTCGGTCATACCTAATACCTATAAGCAACTGTGTTAATGGCAATGATTATTGTGGTGGTACAGCCAATCCTTGTGGCTGTCTCCATACCGTAAGACTTCATTTTGACTTCTCAGATATGATTTCATTTTGAAGGTCTTGTTTGCAGATGGATTGTTGGAGTATATTCTTTTTCTGTGAGTGCACACATGTAGTCATGTCACTAGGAGCCATTTCCCATGGCATTCAGGTGCTTTCATAGCATCTGAGAACTGGATGTCAAATGCTCCCAAGTGTCTACCACAGTGATTCTTGAGATTCTTATTATATCATGGCAGGGAACCAAGCTTATTCTCAATCTCAGAGAAGGAACAGATGCTGGGGTTGAAAGTTTTTCTTCCACAGCTATAGTAGGAAGTCTCCACAGATTCCAGGTTCATGTCCCTGAAGTATTGTCTTCTACTGAGTAATTACTTGTAAAAGGAAGAATCAGTAGCTCTGGAACAATTTTTAGGACATTCATTTGTATTCAAGCTCAGAATTTTGCTTGCTATATTTTCATAAACATGACAGCTATTTTGTTTCTCTCTCAGATTCAATTTTGATGGTTTTGTCACTGAAACTTGATTGTCCTATGCTGATTGAAATTCATTGAATATGTTGTAAACTGATGAGTCAAAATATGGAGCGGAAGATGTGGCTTCTAAGCCTCCTCATGGAGAGTGTCTTTTGCATATCGTCTCATTGACCAAATATTCCTATACCAGTTTTTTCATACACTGCTTTTGCATCCAACTTGTTGATCTCAAGAACGAAGGACAGTAAGTCAGTTATGTATGATTAGATTATACCTTTGGTTCTAATTCTGATTCTGGTTCTGTTATTACGACGAAATCTCCATTCAGGGAAGGGAACAGACTACAGTTTTTCGGCCACAGTTATTTTTTTTCCTTTCTATGGGGAGTCACGGTAATATTTCTTTGCAAGTTTTTATACCCCTTCACCGTCAACCGTTAATCGTTTGCGCAGCTGGGTGGTTCTACGAAACAAGCAAACAAGTTCGTTACAGACAAGGGACGCACTGCACCCCGAACCCACTGCATAACGCACAAGGCTGATGAGGTTGTATATCGATCGAAAATATTCATTTCTTGTGCTCCTCCTTCCGCTCCCTGCCCCTCCGTTTGGCTATTATATAGCCCTGGCCTATGCCTATGTCCTGTGCTGTAGGAGCGTAAGCATTACAGGCTCCTCCAATTCTATAATGAGAATGATAATATCCGTCAAAAAGCCAGGCCAGGCCATTGTCATCATACAGTAGTGAAAGCAGCGAGATCTCAGTAGAGGAGAACCAAAAAATGCGCATACTCATGCCAAAAGTTCTGGAAAATCAACAAGTAACCGTGCCGTGACACAAAGTCGTGTCTAATCTAATCTACAATCTAATCTACGAGGAGCACTCACACATTTTGAAGGCTTCTTTCAAGTTTCGCTTCTTTCAAGTTTCGCTAGCCCGACGATTGAATTACTCCCCCCTCCTCCTCCTCCTCCTCCTCCTCCTCCTCGACTCGGTGGCTTACACAAAAGCCCAAGCCAGAGCCAGAGCCAGAGCCAGAGCCAGAGCCAGAGCCAGAGCCAGAGCCAGAGCCAGAGCCAGAGCCAGAGCCAGAGCCAGAGCCAGAGCCAGAGATGCTCCCCTCTCCCCCCTCCCTTCCCCCAAGGTCGTGAGCTAACCACAAAAAAAACACAAATTCCAATTCGCGAATTTTCAACCCCTTGACTATCGGGATATAGACTTAGGCTAGGGATCTGCTGGGATATGCAGTGTACTTATGCTTATGCTTATTGGAAAATCTAACCCAAGTTCGTTCGGGTTTTCCCCGGTTTGATTTCCCACTGCGAGACGATTGGCGTTATTGATGTCCACATCGAGGGTAGAATAAAACGCCTTGAACATGTTAGAAGCAAACAGCCATGAGACGCATTGGATATGGAGAGGATTGGTATATTTTAGATAGGACAAGGTAACAAAGCAAAGGGGTTCTTCTCCGCATATCTAAATCTTCCTCCCATTTGAATCTTTAATTTCGCCATCCCCATTTCCTTTTGCGACTGCGGTATACCCTCGGCCACGGAATGTAAACCTAAATGGGACGTCTGTCGGGATTGTGTTGGAAGAACGCAACGAGTTTCGTGGGTTTGCTTCTATTTGCCCAGAACTAATACCCAACGCTGACTTTTTGGCATCGAGTAGATCTTGGACGGATTGTTTGGATGCTGATTGGACTAGGGATGATTGGATACGGCCAGTTCCTGTGTACTCGAAAGAGATTGAGATTGAACTACGAGTGGTTATTGATTCTATTCCTGTCCCGGCCTAGTAATATGAACGATGAACGTGTGAGTGGTAAAGAAAAAGAGGTTGAATGAGAGTGTACGACTGACAGTAGATGCGATTCGAGCAACAGGAATAGAATACCCGAATGTAGTCCAACAAGCAACAATGGCGATGATGGATGCGAGTATGGGGTGAATCCGAAATGCGAGCATTGAATGGGATAGGAATATGACCAGCACAGTAGTGTTGTTTTTAGTTGTGGAAGAGACCAGCTCTGTGGATGGGAGGGGAAGAGAAGGAAAGATGGGTTTGGAAAGGTATTTATTTCCCTTTTTCGGATGTCAGGGTGACCAGATATTTCGATCAAGGGCACAAGGGCCGACGGAAGGAGAAGGAGTTATTTCCTTTTTCGCTTCTTTTTGCTTCTTCTCGTTGCTTCTCGTTTCCCTTCTCTCTCTCTTCAGCGGATGGTAAGAAAGACAGGAAAGAAGAAGGCGCGCTAACTTAACGTTCTTCTCCTAGAACGCAAGCATTCCTAGATTATCCCTGCTCAGCTTCGATGGTTCTATACAGCCCCGTCGGAGAACAGAGCGCGGTCCCAACGGTCGAGTACTATATAAATACTATGGAGCTATACAGCCTTGAAAGGACTATAACCATAGGACATCAGAGAAAAAGAGGCGTCAATTTCGTGTAGTCTTTCGTGGGTGGGCCTTTCAATACCTGCGGGTCGATGACACTTTAGTTGTGTGTGTTCAACCATCGGTTTTGAATACCACTATAGACTCATTCATTCGTATTCGTTCACTCCCTTCACCCGCCTCCTTCCAACGGCTGAACTATCTCGGACGAGAGAACGTGAAGCGCTCGAACTTAAAGGAAGTACATAGAGCCTTTTTTTGGCCATGACATCTGAGAGAAAGAAGCGCGATTGACCCCCATAGTATATGATATCGATATCCTTCAGTCCTTTACTTGAGATCGTCAACTTCAGCTACGCACTGAAAACTCGGCTATCCATGAATTATGAAGCTCTATATTAGTAAATCTCCGTATCCCATCGATGATATTCTCCCCCCTTCCCTTTCCAATCCCGAAGATTTCGAGCGCTTCACACTGTTCTCTCATCCGAGGTAGGTAGGTAGGTTCAAGTTGGTATTGGTACTGGTATCGGTATTTTGCTCAAGAAGGCCGTTTACCTTCATCATGAGCTGTAGGAGTAACCGCGTTGCAGTGAATTGATATTGGTTTTTAGAAACGAGATTTACTAAATGGTGCCGCATTTCAGCGGAGGGGGGCCTAACCCCAGCAGTGTTGGAAGGAGGGTAGGAAAAAGAAGGGGTGAAGGGAGTGAATGAATACGAATGGTAGTATTCTGTGTCAGGATGACAAGGTGGTGAGTGGTATTCAAAGATGTTTAGAGACTAGCTCTACCGCTGACAATGAGGAAGTAGAGCGGATTGCGGTTGATGATCATTCATTCAACATTCTAGTATTGCGCAATCCCTGTTTTAATACCCACATAAAGTGAAGCGGTCAGGAGGATGCCTGGAGCGATTGAAACAACCTACTGGGATTACAAGTTCACCGATAGTAACCACACAACTAACTACAGGGTCATTTGACAGGACCGGGGAGAGATACTAGTAATGGCAAAATACGAAATTCATTTGCCCATTTCGAGTCAAGAGTTGTGTGTATTCCCGTTCATATCAAGGTAGGATTTAGGAGGGAGGGGGGGGAGGGGTCGTCCAATTGGTTTATTTAAAAAGCCTCAGAATACTTACTTACTTACCTACCCATAAGATTGTTCTCCAGAGTTTCTTCTCCTGTGAAATCCTCTTATAGTACGTTATCCTTATCCTCCATCTCTTCGTCGTCGTCGTCATCAACTATATATATATATATTCAAAACCACTCTGACACTTTCTTTCCCTAACTGCAGACTCCATGAAACTCTCATCAACAGCTGCTCTGTTCCTGGTCTCTGCATTCTCAGGCGCTCGCCTCGTGAACGCCATAGCATGGGTCGTAGGATATCAATCCGCTGGCTATACCGGATGGAACATGCGCCAAGTCCGTTTCTTTCTTTTCTTCTTCTTCTACATGATCATAATCATGATCATAATTATGGTTTTCGCTTTACGCTTCGAATCACACTGACAAAACGTCTGTTTTGATGGGTTCTGTTTGGATTCTAGTACGATGATTTGTACGTCGGGAATCCTCGGGAGGTTGCGTATATCTTTGGGAGTAATGCCAATACTCTACCTGGTGCGGTGTGTGGGTCATGGACGGAGTGGTATATTATCACTAATCCTGCCCCAGGTTAGTCGACTGTTTTTCTTGTTACATTTATGTTCCCCTATTCATCACCCTCCCCCAAGGCAAATACGACTTCAACTGCATAGCTACTCCAGATGAGATCAACGATAACGCTCGAAATATTGGATTTTATGTTGGGGGATTGAATCACGAGGGAGTGACTGTCGCGCAATGTTATATCGAGTATTCGGGCTCTGAGCTTTGTGATAGTGATACTATCTCGAACCCGAACGAGCTTGCGTGTAATGTATGGATTGTTTGTCAGTGAATGGTAGTGAAAGGTGAGGTGAGGAATGGTTTTTGGAGATTGTTATACTCATTGGAAGCGTTTGTTTTACAGGCAGATATGCAGTGTACCATACCAATGTTTTAGTTTTTCGAAATTCGAATGGCGCATGTAATAAATAGTACTTTGCTGGATGTTGATTAACCTATTCTTGTTGTTGAGTCTAGTCATTCACTGAATTATGCGATTCTGGAGGAGATTGAAGCAGATTGAAGCATATTGAATGTTTGGGGCAAGCTTTCTTGCAACAACGCTATGTAGTATGTATGATGAGAACGTCGGGAGAACCCGGATTTGATTTACGCCAGCGCTAAACATTAGCGCTGAGAATCTCACCTCCAGCTCATACATACTCATGTGGCGTTTTCTACACGAAATCTACATAGCTGAAGATATAAACAGCAAAGAATATCAACATCGTATCAAACGGTATTGGGATGACAGAACAGGGCAAACCATCGGGGAGCATGTGACATATCTATGGGGCCTTCAATACTACGAATGAGTAAAACGAGGGACACTTGGAATGGAATTTTGAGCAAATGGCTAGTCGAATCAGCTTGTCACCGTGTAAACGCTCAAAATCATTGTCCATATGATCAGGTCACTAAGCCATTTAGGAGCTGGGGAGGCAAGATTCCCAGCACCCTCCCGATAACCCTGTTGAGGATGGCTACATAGAAGAATGACAAGTGACTTGTCGATGTCCAACTCTTCTTATACTCCCCCTCGGGTAATCTGTTCTTCCAGATTCTATTCGGGAATCGGACGCTGCCACGCACATTCTCACCCCAACTTCCATTCTTCTCACCCCCCGCAAGGGGCTTTAATTATGTATTTATACAAGGCTCGAGAAGAAACGACCGAAAAGTCTCCCATCTCTTCTTAAGTACAAGTTTCACACCTCAGTGTTTACCATGTCTTTGAAAAACAGATACTCTACGCCTCCTCGATTGGACGAGTCAAAGTTTGGGGTATTGAGTTTGCCTCAGTATGTGTGGATGAAGGTCAAGTTGATGGTTACACGTCAGTTGCTTATAGTCCCTGCTGTCAGTACTTGAACGGGGTTGAACGTTTTTTCTTTTAGCTCTGGTCATCGCACGCGAAATCCTCCTCTCCCCCTTCGTCGCCCGAAGCAAGAACCGACCGTTGAAGCGGATCATAGGCGACAGTGCCTTTCGTTTCCTCGCTGATTACTTTTCTGGACCAGAGCTTCAACAAGTTCTCGGGACCTCTGTCGGCGTGTATTCGACCTGGGCTAGGAAGGAGAATCTACCGATCACAATTGAGGAATTGGAGGACGGAGGGAGGTTAATGTGGATTGGACCGAAGACAACCGAGAAGATGCTTCTGTATTGTCACGGTAAGCTACATATTCTTACATCACCATAACTTGATCAATCTAACGCTTCCTACTCAGGCGGGGCGTATATCTTTGCCGTACAAATTTTTACCATCTCATTCTGGCGCTTCATACAACTACAGCTTGAAAAGAGAGGACTCAAAGTGGGAATCGCAATTATGTCATATTGTAGGTTCTATATTTGATTATCTCCCAGAACGTTGAGTTGTTTTGACGGATAATTACAAGCGCTGGTCCCTGTCAGCCAATTCCCCACTCCGTTATGGCAAACTAGTCGAGCGTTACAGCATCTGCTCTCAGTAGAGAAAGTTAAACCCTCGAATCTTGTTTTGGTCGGAGACTCTGCCGGAGGCAACCTCGTATCCCAAGTTCTCTCTTCAATGCTTCACCCTCTTTTCGACCCACCGATTATTCCCAACGGTACCCGTCTTCGAGGAGCATATATGATGTCTCCCTGGATCTCACTTACCGGGGTTTATACTGGTGAAGACAGTACTAATAACCAACTCCTTCCTTCTTTCACCGAAAACAACCACTGCGATGTCGTCGGCAGGGATGCTTTGCTTTCCTGGGGCAAAACTGTTCTTGAGGGTGCCCCAAATCCCACTACGACGGATTATCCGTACTTGGAGCCTATCAATGCCCCCTATAACTGGTTCCAAGGCCTTCCAGACGTCGCTGAGAGGGTTTTTGTATCAACAGGGGGTGGGGAATGTTTGCGAGATGCGGATAGGTTGTTTTTTGAAAAGATCAAACCATTCCATGGGGAAGCAGAATTTTTTGAGCAAGAAGGAGGGGTGCATAACGATCCTTTCTTTGATTTCCAGGTTGCTGATGGACCGTTGGGTGGGAAGAGACAGAGTCTGACTCCGAAAATCCTCGAATGGGTTTGGAAATGTTTCGAGGAAAAGTAGTTACAATGTGAATATGGTATAGCCACTTTCAAAATTCTTTCGAATGGAACGAAGGCTTATGCAAGAGCACTTGCCCTAACCTTGACGGTCTTCATACCGAATATTTGTGTTGTTATTCTGTCTATGCACAGCTTCAGTATTGCTCGTAACATTCTGGGATATGGTACATGGAAGAGATATGCGCATCCCTTCTTGACTCGTCCCGTAACTCCACGAAAAGATTTTGAGACTCCATCATGTTGACCCACCATAGCACTTCAGTCACGATGAGCTTAACACAGTAAGTATGCCGTCCACTTCGAGTTGGGCACAGTTTTTGATCTTAGCGTGATACATTGTACTTGGACTGTTGTGGAGAAGGATAAAATCGCATTGAGACACAAGAGTAGAACAAATAGAAAGCATACGGTTTGTATGTATAGAATGGAAATTTTTATCGGCCGTTCTGTGTCGTAGGCGGGAAGGCCAAGGTAACTTTTGATTTTTGATTTTTGATTCTTGGTTTTCGTGTTCCGGGTCCGGTCCGTGGCACTGGTAATCGGACAGTCACACCGGAAATTCCGAGATACTATGGTGGTTACGGATAAGTCACTTTGCTAATAACTTTCGAAGGATGTTAGATATGGCAAATTAAAATTGGCATATTGACTCTAATTACTTATAGCACCTCAATCTCAATTTCTTGGGTTTTTACAAATTTTACTGCTAGAGGTGGGCATTGACCGAGTGAAAACACAGATATGGGACTTTTTCAGCTGTCACAAACGGCAGCATCGGCAATTCACGGCGCCCTCGGCAATTGGTTGTTTCACCGTGGATGATCATTCAGCCGCCAGCGCGATAAACTTTTTCTATTTCGCATGAACAACACAAATATATTCCTCATAACTATCTAAGGTGTGAGTGCCTGAAATCTTGGGTGTAATTGAAAAGGGTAGAAGAAGAATCAAGGAAGGTACTGGTACTCGAGGATAATCAGTGCTCAATGGAAGGCGCAGTCCATAGCAAAACTTGTGTGGTATGTCGGCCTGATTACATCGGTACATTTCCAAGCTCATTGTGGCCGAAGTAGCGAGCGCGATGATGATGAGGAGCTGGAGTTTGAATAGATGAATGAAGGGGTGGAAGTGTTGAGTGAACAGTGGAATGTAATGGGAATGGCTGCATCGAGGAACAAGGCTCAGTGGGATGATAAGTGGAGGGGTTTGCTACATTGCTGTTCTCCTTGGGAGGATCAACTCGCCTTCGTTTTCGAGAAAAGAGGCCGGCATAATGAGGATGCTCCTTCAGCAAAGGATTAGCCTCAAAATGTGCATTCAGACGTATTCAAAGTACATCTTTACTTGCACCCTCAAACTCGACTTTGAGGGCGAAAGCAAGGTCGACTAGCTCAGGCTTGTTCTTTGAGCTGAGAGACCCACTAAATGTGAAATCTTCGGCCTCCTGGGCACCACGACGTACAATGTCTGCTCTTTCAACATCTTTTTTCTGCCTCTTTTTTGCTTCATTAGCCTTCTCTAATGCCACTTTCGCTGCCTTCTTTTCCAACAGTTCTTTCTTGCCATCTTTTGATGTAAGAATACGTGCATCAGTTGCAACTCGTTTGGTGGCAGCCTTCTTTTCGCTCTTTTTATTGGACTTGAACTTCCAGATAGTGGCTTCCTGGCCAGAAAGGACAGCATGCACATTAGTGGCATCTTTCTCTGCCTTTGCTGCAGCCAGCTCAGCTTTTGTAATGGCAAGTTCACGTTCTAGATCTGCAACACGGCGCTGAGCTGAGATATTTCGCAAGGCTTCCGAGGATGAAAATGTGCTGGAGGGAGCAGTAAACGAGGCTGGATGTTTGGTATGATGGCTACGAGTCATGCGAGAGAGCTGGAATGTTGGGAAAGGAAGTGAAGGAGCTTGAGTTTTGGAGTGAAACGTGGAGTCTGGCAGAAAAGTTTGATTGTTTAAGTGGTCAGCAGATGCATCTGACATGTTGTCAGAACTGTCTTCAAAATCGGATGACTCAGATGAGCTGGGCAAGTAGAAGCTCTCATCTGAAACTGAGTCGCCATCTTCCCCCATGTCCCTCATCTTTTTGTCCTCATCCAAGCTTCCACTGTCATTGCCCTCGCTTAGGCTTCTATCATCATCACTGCCGTTATTCTCTTCATCTCGTTTTTGTTTTCTTTCTACCATTCGCAAAAGTTCATCACCATCAAAAACAGCATCATCGGAAGACGCATCAGGTGCACCAGGTAGTTGTCGTGGAAAGGATGAAGGAAGTTGAATTTGGGTAGAGGAAGCAATACTTGGTGCGAAATCGGCTTCGGTGAAAGTTCCAGGATTTAGTGGGCAAATTCCAGATTTTTGCCATGACTGCATAATTGTACGCTCTTTGAACGCTGCACACCGTGCTACCCAGTATTCCTTCACAACATCCTGGAGCTGTATAGACTCTCCAGACGTTGATAGGATCGAATCGCACCGGCCAAACCAAGCCATTTGTGTTACGAACTGACTCTTTTTCAATTTCTTTTTGTCTATCTTATTATACTTTTTCTTTTATCTTTTCCTTTTCTTTCATTTACATACATGTGACAGCCTTGTCATTCTCGCAATGTCAACGCATTTCTCTCATGTCTGTCAGACTGTTGACAGACTGTCATTCCCGCGCTGTCAACACAACTCTCTCATGTCTGTCAGACTATTGACAGATTGACAGTGTGAGAATTCTCTCATGTCTGTCAACCGTTGACAGATCATTGTATAGCCTCACAGTTATGACGTGAGATAGTTCCCATGGGTTCATTTCAGAATATGTATATAAGATAGGGCATTTCTTAGAGTAGTCTCTATCTCTGATCTCGTCTATTCTCCTCGGTAGCTAGACAGAATCAAAGACCTCTCCTCCCTCATTCACTTCGTTTGACTTGACTATCTCGGCTTGCGTGACGCCTAGTCATATAGTGAGTAAGCAAGTCACTGACGATAGTTCCCATCGGCTATCTTCTAAATCGCGTGACGCCTGGCCACATCGGTGAGCTAGCGAGACGTTGACAGAAGATCAGAGATATTATCGACCCACCCGTCACGACCCAAATCTTCGACATATTGGTTGGACATTGGACCCCGCTGCGTTATTAAATTTACTCTTTTTCATTTCCTTACTCACCTTCCCACCTCACCTCGTTTCCTCTCCCATCCACTCCCTATTCCCATAGCTCGTCTGTGTTAAGGCCAGCGTTGGCGTAAACACTTTGTTAATACATACCTACATCGAGACACTGTAGTACGGCTCAACCCGTGCTGAGAGGAAAATACTCTCTCTAGTGTGCCTGACTCCTACCAAGGAGTGTAAATCAGGGCTAGCAACAGAACATCGAGTTTCTTCCTCGGAAGATTCGATAGTAGGGACGTTGGAACGCAAAGTTTTCACGCAGACGACTCGAAAGACAACGTTGCGCGAGGAGCGAACGTAGACAGTCTTCTGGATTAACACATAACTCGACACGAGCCTCTACCTCTAAGCACCTCACCCTCCTATCCTGGCGTTCTCGTCAAGACCTCAGGATTTTTCACTCCCATACCCATCTCGTTCTCCCTCTCCCGCATCACCGGATTCAACCATCCATTTAGGATCCCCCACACCCACTCCATCCTTCACCACCGAACTCGGCTCAGAAATGTCTGACCCATCCAACCAATCCATGCATGCCAACACATCCGCTACTACCGCCACTACTCCTGCCACCTCCAACACCTCATTCTCCCGAAAAACCATCGTTAAAGAACCCGACGTATTTACAGGAGATACCTCCAAGTTCCGAGCATGGCTCCGAACACTCCTTGCGTACATCCATGACCTGCGAAGGACACAGCAGGTCAAGAACGATAACGAATCCATCAATGTAGCCATGTCCTACATTCGAGGAGGCAGAGCTGATGACTGGGCGGAAGTATACACCAGTGATCACCAGGATGAAGTCGCTGGTGATTGGAACATAGACTTCGCAGAATTCCTAGAAGAACTGAAGAGTAGTTTTTCTAACGTCTCCCAGAAGAAGGAGGCAATGGATAAGCTGAATCGCATCCAACAAGGTCGTATGAAGGCCGATGACTTTTTCAAGGAGTTCGAACTCCTGTTGAAGGAAGCGGGGTACGACAAGAGAAGCGAATATGTTCTTCAGTTGGCTGAAAGAGCAGTCAACCCCAACATCATGAGCGATCTAGTCCGTACGAGGACAGAGGAGTTTGACAGCTATGACGAGTTAAAGAAACTCGTCACAGCCAATGATCTAATCCGCCGCCGCTACGATGAACAGAAACGCGGATACAACAACATGAGCTGGGGTAACAGCATACAAGGACAAAGTCGTGGTCAAGGATCCACGCAACAAGCCTACGGTAGGCAAGAGCCGAAGAAATGGGAAGGACCTCGAGTGGTAGGGTCTACCCCCATGATAGCAAGACGTGATGGGTCCGGGACGACCTTTGGAGGTTCGGGACGACCCATGGACCTGGATCGAGCAAGGGTAAATGGCCTTTGCTTCAACTGTGGCGAAAAAGGCCACATTAGTAGGAACTGCCCGAAGAAGAACAAAGCCGCGGTTCGTAGCGTAGAACTTATGGATTATAGCAGCGAGAGAACGGACAACGTTAGTGAAGAAACTAACGTAAATAGTGTAGATGTAGTACCAGGGTTACCAGCTGGGATGGACATGAATTCATTCACCACCTGGGTGAATAGTATGGGTTTTATAAGAGCTCCCCAGTAGATATAGGTCTGGTGGAGCGTTCTAAATTAAATACTTCGGACATAGTAGATAGTGGACTTGATTTCACAATCAAATATAATAATGTAGAAAAACACGCTTCTGCATTTACTCATAAAAAACCCGAAGTACTTAAAAAACCTATACGATACGAACCCGGCACAGCTGAATGGACTGCTCAAAGGCTCAAGGAAGGGGAACTTCCAAAAGCCGTTGGACTTTTAAGGACATGGGTACCTTCCTCGCGAATAAGAGAAGCTTCGGAGGAAACCGTCATGGAAATACGAGCATTGAACTGGAAAACAGCAGTCAAAGCTGTTAAGAGTCTCGCAACAAAGAAAAGCTACGTCCGTGGAACACATGGAAAAAGCTTGAAACTCCCAGTCATTGTCGAAACACTAGAGGACAACAGGCAAATAGTTACACAAGGACTAGTCGACAGTGGAGCCACAGGTTCATGCATTGATGCAAACTTTGTAAAACGACATAGGATTGTAACCAAAGATTTACCTATTCGAATACCTGTCTACAATGCTGACGGTACACTCAACGAGAATGGCTCAATAACCAAATACGCTGAAGTCCGTGTAACTATCGGAGACCACTCGGAACGAGTTCAGTTTGGTGTTGTCAATCTTGGAGAACAACACATCTTCCTAGGACTAGATTGGTTGCGACATCATAATCCAAGTGTCGACTGGGTTAAATCAGAAGTTACTTTTGACCGATGTCCGACTCGGTGCGGATATAATCCTCACTTTTGGATGCCTGAAGACGTTCAAACAAGAGCGGTACTTGAAGACGGCGAGAGACTTTTCGTGTTTGATTGGGATCGATATGTACAAGAACAGGTAGATTCCAGGAAATGGACAGAGAAGAAGGCGGAAGAAGAAACACGAAAACACTTCGACACTTCCACTCCGTATATAAACAAATACCCGGATGTTTTCAGTCAAAAGGAATTTGATCAATTGCCACAACGACGCCCTTGGGATCATGCAATCGAGTTAACACCTGGTTCTAAACCACTCGATTGTAAGATATATCCTTTGAACCCGAAGGAACAAGAAGCGTTGGATGCATTCCTTGAAGAAAACATTCGAACCGGACGAATTCGACCCTCGACATCCCCGATGGCCTCACCATTCTTCTTCATCAAAAAGAAAGACGGTACCCTTAGACCAATACAAGACTATCGCAAACTGAATGAAATGACGATTAAAAATCGATATCCACTCCCTCTCATTCAGGAGCTTATTGATCAATTGAAGGGCGCTAAGATATTCACAAAGATGGACATTCGATGGGGATTCAACAATATACGGATCAAAGAAGGAGATGAGTGGAAAGCCGCGTTCAGGACCAATCGAGGATTATTCGAACCAACTGTTATGTTCTTTGGATTAACCAACTCACCAGCGACGTTTCAAGGATTCATGAATCATATCCTTCGAGATTTGATAAATGAAGGACATGTTATAGTCTACATGGATGATATACTCGTGTTTACAAATGACTTGAAAAGTCATCGAATAATTGTAAACCGAGTCCTTGATATTCTTCGAGAACACAAACTCTTTCTCAAGCCTGAGAAGTGTTCTTTCGAGAAAACATCTATAGAGTACCTTGGAATAATCATTGAGAACGGAACAATTCGAATGGACCCGAAGAAGGTCAAAGCTGTACGAGAATGGTTAACCCCATTGAAGAAACATGATGTCCAACAGTTCCTTGGCTTCTGTAACTTCTTCAGGCGATTCATTCGAGGATTTAGCAAAGTTGCCAAGCCATTGACAAAACTTACTGGAAATGCAGTCTGGGAGTGGACAGTAGCCCAACAGTATGCATTCGACGAACTCAAGCGTCGAATCTGTGAAGAAGTAGTCCTCCTCATTCCCCGAAATCATGGAAAGTTTAGACTTGAAGCTGATTCATCTGACTTTGCAAATGGTGGTTGTCTCTCTCAATTTGTCGACGGAAAATGGTGGCCTGTAGCATTCCGATCTCGTTCACTCAATGAAGTTGAAAGAAACTATGAGATTTATGACAAGGAATTAATGGCGATTATGGACTCGCTCGATGATTGGCGTCAATATCTTCTTGGAGCCGAAGAACAGATTGAGATCTTTACAGACCACGCAAACCTACAGTATTTCAAGAAACCCCAAAAGCTAAATCGACGACAAGCTCGATGGGTTCTTGAACTTGCGGAATATAATTTTAATCTAGTTCATCGACCAGGAAAGACAATGACAAAAGTTGACATCCTGTCAAGGATGACAGGTCTTCAGACGGGGGAAAAGGACAATGAGAACATCGTCCTTCTAAAGCCAGAATTTTTCATTCGCGCCCTTAATATCTCCTCACCAGAAGATGTATTCCTGTCAGAAATCCAAAAGAATCGAAACCACGTTGATCGACTTGTAAAGGATAACCTCGATGCCAAAAACCCTGAGTGGAAAGAAACTGAAGGGATTATTGAGTGGAAAGGACGAATCTATGTACCGAAGAACAGAGTACTTAGGTCCAAAATCCTTACTAAGTACCACGATTCACCACTTGCAGGACATCCTGGACAGTACAAAACAGCGGAACTTGTCACTCGTGATTACTGGTGGCCAGGAATTACTCGAGATGCTGGAAAGTATGTGGAAGGTTGCGAGAAGTGTCAAGCGACAAAGTCTCATCGCACTCGACCCATTGGACATCTTCATCCTCACACCGTTCCAACTGAACCTTGGCAAGTAATCGGTACTGACATGATTGGAGAACTTCCTGAATCTGGCGGTTACAATGCGATTGCAATCTTCATCGACCACTTCACAAAGAGACTGAGACTTGTACCAACCCATACCACAGTCACTTCAGAAGGAATGGCGAAGATTTATCGAGATTCCATCTTCTCCACCCATGGACTTCCACGCAAGATAGTTCATGATCGAGGACCACAGTATCACTCGAAGTTCATGAAGGAACTCTATCGGCTGTTAGGCATTGAAGCGAACTTTACTACGGCATACCATCCACAGACAAACGGTCAATCGGAGCGAACAAACCAAGAGATCAAACAATATCTCCGTTTGTTCATTAATTACCAACAAAATAATTGGCACGAATGGTTACCCTTAGCAGAGTTTAACTACAATGACAAAGTTCATTCGGCGACGAAAGTTTCTCCCTTCTATGCAGATACAGGAAGACACCCGTATAAAGGCACGGCAACTCAAATGACTTCGGACAACCCCTCAGTACAAGCTTTCGTAGATGGAATGAAGAAGATACGAAAGGAAGTAGGATCAGCTTTAGAGAAAGCAAAGGTAGAGATGAAGAGGCAGTATGACGGAAAGAGGAAGAAGAGTATAGAATACAAGGTTGGCGACAAGGTGTGGCTAGAAGGAACCAACCTGTCGGTAGATCGCCCAATGAAGAAATTAGGTGACAAGAGGTACGGACCGTTTATGATCCAACAGAAGATAGGCGCCAGCTCCTATAAACTGGAAATCCCACGTACATGGAAACATGTACACAATGTCTTCAACGAAGTTCTTCTCACTCCATATAAAGAACCTAGTTTTCCTACACAACCCCGAAACACACGCCCGCCTCCTGTAGTTGTAGGAGGAGAAGAAGAGTTTGAAGCAGAAGAAATCCTTGATTCGAAGAAAGTAGGATGAGGAATCAAGTACAAAGTACAGTGGAAAGGATACGGTTCACATGAACAGACCTGGGAACCGCGATCAAACCTCACAAATGTTGACCAATTGCTCAAGGAATTCCATGAAAAGAATCCGACGAAACCAAAACCCGCAATACTTCGTCGAATTGAAATCCCTATTTCCTTGTTCCCTACAGAATTGTTTCGTCCTCTTCCTCTTGCCGACACAGAACCCAATCCCGCTTCACTACCCTCCGAAAACTTTCTTTTACAACAAGCACATCGTGGAACTCGTGCCCTAAGGAGAGGGTGATGTTACGAACTGACTCTTTTTCAATTTCTTTTTGTCTATCTTATTATACTTTTTCTTTTATCTTTTCCTTTTCTTTCATTTACATACATGTGACAGCCTTGTCATTCTCGCAATGTCAACACATTTCTCTCATGTCTGTCAGACTGTTGACAGACTGTCATTCCCGCGCTGTCAACACAACTCTCTCATGTCTGTCAGACTATTGACAGATTGACAGTGTGAGAATTCTCTCATGTCTGTCAACCGTTGACAGATCGTTGTATAGCCTCACAGTTATGACGTGAGATAGTTCCCATGGGTTCATTTCAGAATATGTATATAAGATAGGGCATTTCTTAGAGTAGTCTCTATCTCTGATCTCGTCTATTCTCCTCGGTAGCTAGACAGAATCAAAGACCTCTCCTCCCTCATTCACTTCGTTTGACTTGACTATCTCGGCTTGCGTGACGCCTAGTCATATAGTGAGTAAGCAAGTCACTGACGATAGTTCCCATCGGCTATCTTCTAAATCGCGTGACGCCTGGCCACATCGGTGAGCTAGCGAGACGTTGACAATTTGCAAAGGACCAAAACACCCAACATCGAGGGGCTGGAGACGATGTGTGGTGTGGGGAGGGAGACAGAATAGAACAATATTGTTCCTCTCAGCACGCTCAACCTATTCAAGGCTGATATGAGAAGAGTGACCATCATACATGAGCAAGATATGTTTGTCTCGTTTACCTCGTGCCCGAGCTTGAGGTATGAAACATTGTTTGAACCATTCCAGCCCAATCTGATCGTCTGTCCAGCCATTTTCAGAGGTCGCAATCCTGTAAAGTTAGAGTAAGCAGAATAATCCGAGGTATCCATACATACAGAATATCGTCATCCACTTCCATCCACTCTTTGAACTTTGTTGTCCCAGCAAAAACAAATGCTGGTCGGATTTCTGCTGTCCCATCAGCGCAAACACAGTCTACAACGGTCACCAGCTGTAAATCATCACTCTTCAGGCGATACATCATCTTATCCTTTCGGGAAAAGAAGAATCGCTCCTGTGAGTTTTTTCGACCTCCACCCAACTGGATGCCCTTTTCATCCATGTTGTATACATTACACCAAGGTATTTCTTTGTTGTTCAGTGTATCCAATAGAAGCTCGAAGTGCCGCTGCACTGTTCTGTAATTGAATGCCTGTGCTCGTTTGGGATCCAGGCCAGATCCTGGTGCAGTCTTCAAGCTGTCGCGGTTTTTGTTCAAGAATTTACGTATCCAGCTTCTTGAGGCTGTCTGATTGTCCACATTTCTGCCTTTGCTTCGAAGGATTGCCTGGATTTTGGGATGGAGTGTTCGTTGACTGACTGGCAGTCCTGAAAGCCCAAGGTAATGGATCCAGTCAATGACTACCACCTCTTCAGCCTTGGTCAACAACACTTGGCTGTGGTGAGCTTGCTTCTTCGGAAGAGCAGTCCCATCCAGTTGTCGGAGAAAGGTCTTGTAAGGAACTCTTTCGTTTCTAGCTACAGCTTTCTTTGTAAGTTTGAAATCAGTTGAGTTCAGCCAAGTCAGGCGGGCTTTTTCAAGGCGTGCTTCGGTTTCATTGCTGATTGTACGCGTTACTTTTGGCTTGGGCTTGCGATAGACAACTGAGGGCGCCATGAGCATAATAAGGTTCTTTGTAGTATAGCGCCACGCGGGTGCCACTGATGATGCCAGTGTGTCGGCATGTTCCCTTGTCACGCTCAAAGCACCTTTCGGGATACCCAGTCCATTATTCTATCAATAATGAACAGAACCTTGCCAAACTGGAGATTCGACCTCTTGTTACATCTATGCCAAAACCAACCTTGGAATGGTCCGGTCAAATCGATGATTGAACCACACTGCTTTCACTTCATTGTTGGCTATGTATCTCTGGTTAGAGGATCCGATGGATCCGACAGATCCGTGCACTTTCGGATGCGTTATTGTTATATTCATGCAAGGGAGTTCACTATCATTCACACTCTACTTTGTTTTTGTTAACTAACCGCACAATCGGATCAGACCGTCCGATCTGGAGCGGATGCGGTTGGTCCTTTACTTGTAGTTAACATCTATACATTCCTTCAACTGACACTTTTACATGTGTTATTTTTATTACTCTGGTTAGCTACAAGAATTAGTACTTAAGTAGACTTGTTTCAAATTGTTCCCCAGCTTGAAATAAAAGTTACTACACCCCTTTTAACTATGACTCCCGGTTCGAACCACTGCCTGGCAGTACCTGAAAGGTAAGAAAGGGTGTAATTAATTTTCTTTGTCTCCGTGAAATACTTTGGTCGATCAATCAAGACTAATGCGAGTGAAACAAGAAAGCTTCGGAGCTTCCTCGGATCCGATCCGTCGAATACTTCTGCCTCCTTAGGTTTGGTCTTGTTACCAGCGTCATCCGCGGATTTCATCCCGGACAACACTGCTCCTAAGTTGTTGATGTTGCTAGAAAAGTTAGACATAATATTCATGAATTGACTAGAATCGGGAATGGGAATTTCGTCATCTCCACTGTCCCCTGAATTACCTGGTCCACCAGGTCCACCAGGTCCGCCGGGTCCTCCAGGACCACCAGGTCCATCGGGTCCACCGGGTCCTCCACCTGGTCCCTGTGGTGTAGGATTCTCTGGTTGATCTTCATCGGCTGGAACGTCAGGTTCTTCGTCCTGAACCTGTTCGGTTGGTTCTGGATCCTGAGTAGGAATGTTTTGGGAGTGTGGAAGATTTTCGAATAATGGGGAGATAGCTCTTCCCTTTCCTTTAGCAGCTTGAGTAGCTGTGGTTGGGGAAGGCGAGGATGGTTGGGGAGATGTCCTTCGGATCCGTCGTCCACCTCGAGGTGTCCAAACCTCTACTGGTAAGCCATCTTTAGTATAAAGTGTTTCTACAGCTAAGTCTGGTGAAGTGATTTCTCCAATAGCTGATAGAGCAGCAGTAGCTGCCGACGGAGCCGAGGGTCCGTAAGCAGTACTACGACGACGACTAGTACCAATGGCAGAGATAGATTCCGAGAACGGTAAGAATGATGCTGCGGTTGTTGCGAAGGGGTTTGCCTCTTGTTCATCACGAACAGATGTATCAGAGACGTTGGTGTTTGAGCGTGCGCGAGCACGAGTACGATAGGCCATAATCAAATGATTTGAGCACGACAATAACGAGTAGAAGTTTAAATATACTGTTAAAGTTATGCTGAATACAGCCAAGTGGACCGTCCGATGCGATGCGGTGCGGTGCGGGATAATAGTAATGGGACGTTGATACCACTATTAGTAGTACCCTCGTTAGAGTCGCGTGTCCCAGGTAGAAGCAGTCGGATGGAGCGAAGGATCCGATCCGAAGCGAAGCGAGTGTAATGTCTCAACTGAGTATAGACTGTATAAGTCAACTGAAGTCGATATTTAAACTGAAGTACAGCTAAGCTACACTACGGCTTAAATACTAGTCTTGTAGCTAACCAGAGTAATAAGTAAATAACACATGTATAAGAAGATGACTGATGAGCATATGATCTCGGTAAGAAGTAATAATGTTGAATGAAGGAATGTGAGGATGTTAACTATAAGTGTTGTAATAAAGAAAGTGTAATCGCATCCTTCGGATGCGATGAAGGATAAACGTATAACGGATCCATCGGACGCGATGGAAGCGATTAGTGTATGTATGTGTATAAAGAAATAGACTGTCCTGCATGAATATAACACTCCCTCTTGATTACGCATAAATCTCGGATCCACCGGACGCGCGGACAGTGCGATCCTCCGGAACCATCTTAATTATCGAACTTCACTGGGACACCCAGATAGCGTATAGGGAGCGTTGCTAATAGCTTCGCTGAAGTCCCATCACACTTCCGAAGGACCGTGTAGCCAACCACAGTTCCCACGCCTCGGAGCCTCCCATGGAGCCTCGGAGCCTCGCACCCATCCTCTCTGGTTGCACGATTATAACACCTCTCAGGAGTATACTTTATGTATTTATGTTCTTTGCCTCAGAGTTTCTATACATTTTTTGAACGTTCCTGAGACTTTGATGTGAGTATCAAAGGTGAAGTCAACAACATTTGGCCCAGTATCGCTGTGTGTCCCTCAATTTTACTGTATGTAAGTATCCAGAACTCAGGATAAATATCTAAAGATCTTAGAAACAATTCCCCAGAGGCCTCCGAGGTGTGCAGGACTTAGAATAAAGCAGTCTTTGGAAAATCCCATATCCGTGTGCGGGTCATATCCGAAACACCCATAGTAAACCCCAAAGGTGGCTTATCAGAGGATAAGGTAAGCGCGTGAGAGTCGGATTGGCGCCATTAAGTGCCATTACCTAACTTGGGCCAGACTCTCATCGTGTTTGACACTCCTTGTTGAAAATTTCAAATTTATTTTCACTTCTTCTCATTATGACCAAAGGTTTCATACCATGCCTGCGTCGCGGGTAGCCATATGAGGCATCATTTGACAGACCAGATCACATCAGACGAACTCACGCCAATCCGGAAACTGTCACAATATTGAAAAAACTCCCGGTACTTTTGAGACTCCAGAGAAACAAGGAGATTCTCGAGTCTAATGCGCAAAAATGTTTACACCACATCAGAGACCCAGCAGCATTGATTTCAGACATCAAATCAATCATTTCCATAGAGACCTCTGAACTCAACAATATCTGCTCTGATTCCATCACTTTCGACCTCTACAAACCTTTTATGGACCCACCAACCATCACAGAACTGAAACATAGGAACGACAAAGACTGGAAGAAGGAATATGAGGATTGTCGCAGAGTTATAGATGACACGAACCAAGACGGAAATGGAAATCCTGCACTCCATAGCACCACATGTTCTACAGCACTCACTCTCGAACCGGACATCACGCTAATCCGCCACAATCCTACTCAACCTACTCCCCTCTTTTTTCCTTCTGTCTTGAAGCTTACCACCAAACACACCAAGTTCATCCCTCTCAACTTTTTCACTGACAAGAATCTATCTTTCATTAATGCACAAATCAACAAGATCAAACACCACAAAGTAACTCATGAAGTCGACAAACCTCACATTCTCCTCATCCCCGATATCACTTCTAAGATTCAAGCTTCTCCGCTCGCTGGTCCCCAAACAGAATCTTTGATGTCTTATGTCAACTGGCTAAATGTGTCGGACAATTTCGTAGTGTTATATTCATGCGATAATGGTTCCGCAATATACGCGTTAGCCATCACTATCATATCGCTAAGTTCTCTCCTCGCGACTTTGCCTTACTCTCTTCGCTACTTAACACTTCGTTCTCTTACACTTCGCTCGCCTCGCTGATTTCGCATCATCCTACTGATATGTTCGCTTGTTCATTTGTTCACTTGCTCATTTATGTTTCTATCCTTTGTTTTGTTTCTCTTATTGTCTTTTACATCCCCTTTTATTCTATTGTCTTTTTCATTCTTATTGTCATTTCTTATCTACATGTCTGACATACGAGATAGTGAATTAGTATAAATAGGTAGCATCAAGTATGGTAGACTTTAGTTTTGAAATCGACTTAGATTGACTCCGAACGCTCCCTTCTCAAGCCAACTACTATCCTTTTGTTCGCTTTCGCCAACAAGCTTCGCTCGTTACTTCGTCGGACTGTGCGGTGTATAGAGGTGTTGCTAATAGCTTCGCCGAAGTCCAATCTTGCTCGGAGGTTGTCAAGTCGCTTCGGGATTTGTCTGATCGATATTTCGCCCGAAGGTCTTGCACGATCTTAACACGTAGAATTTGAGGCTTCTTGTTTTGACCGAGGCCACGAATCTTCTAGGGTCAAATTCCTGTCACAACATTTTGCTTTCTTCAGCCAGCAGAATGACACCAAAGAACTTTTCCTGTTCTGGAGACCAATCAAGGAACACCTTTGTAGAAACCATGTCAAGCTCAACACGGATTTCAATGGACTTTTGTATGCAATGAAATGGACAGAAGTAAAATCTTCCTCAAATGCAGAGGCAGCTTTTGTTAAGACTGTGCCAGTGAGGTTCCATAGAGTCTTAGAGGTATCGAAGTGAATCAGGATGATCCGAGAGTAGCCGGGTTGAATCAAGACTATGGTTTATAACCGAAGTCTCAAAGGATATGATCAAAGAGTATTGGTTAGTTCGATTACAACAGAAGATGTTAATGATGAACTAGAACCTTGACACTACTTTTGGTAGTGCCCCCACTTCGTCGTACAGTTTGGTGAATGTTCAGAATGATGAGTAAGAGAATAAAGACGTCTGGACAATGTTTGGTTATAGTGTGAACGTTAGACAATGAGAAGAGAGAGTTCTGGACGGAGTTCAGCAGCAATCTAAGTTGATATTTAAACTGAGGAACTATGTATCAAAGCGGGCCTTGAAGGCATCTCTGAAGGACTGCCAGGTGGGGTAGATGAGGGTGGTGTTGGGTGTGCCATTAGTTACCTGGCTGATGTTTTCCGATATGGGAGTGGCCCAGATTGCAGCGTCACCTTCAAGGAATGATATTGCCGATTTAATACATTATTCCTCGTTAGAACGTAGAGTCCGTACTCCATTAGCCCACAGCTCGAATGCCACTATAAAAACAATGAGCATCATCACTTCTCTTCCCATCATAGGGCTGAGGTTTGCTGACCCCTTTGTTCGTGCTGATGTTTCCTGCCATAGTAGATACTACTGCCTGGAGCTCTGACTGTTGACGAGCAAGCTGTACGATCAGATTTCCAAGATCTTGGAGGGACATGTTTTGTGACATTTTGGAAATGGGGTCAGGTTCAATTTCTGATTCTGATTCATATACTGGTTCGGGTTCTGATTTGGATTTGGATTCAAGTGCCGCGATAGTGGTAGATACTGATGCGGGAGAAGCATGGGAGCTAGGATTTGAAGATCATCCTACTCTAAGGAAGGCTGCAGTAGGTTCAGGCGCTACTGGAGAAGCAGGTTGTGAGATGTGGATGTGGCGACCAGTTAGATCGTAGTCATGTTTGACTGTAAGCAAGTATCAATTAGGACAGGGATTTTTGTCACAGGGTTCCCAGTGTCTGTTGTCTTTGTCTTCGGTTGACCAGTGAACGTCACAATGTTCTACAGTGTCGAAAGCATGGAAGTTGTCCAAACAGTCAGAGTTAACTTCAAAGGTTGGCGTGGTGGCAGTATCAGGTGGAGAATTGGTGGATCCCGATTTCCACTCCTCGTAAGATCAGTGGTAGGGCTGATGGTACGAGTAATACATCTCGACCTAATGTCGCAATATAGACAGAAGCGACGAAGGGAAGGGATCAACGGCACAAGCACAAGCACGAACCTGAGTGTGAATAATGCTCAACACACAGAGGTCTAGAAGGATAAATGATCTCAGCGACTGTGATAGCACAAAGGGCCAATCACAAGGGTCAGATAAGGCAAACTAGTTCCCAAAGACCAAGTCAATATTGAGTGTAAACAAAGGTACAAACACGAACCTAGTTCCCAAAGACCAAGAGGTTGAGATAGGGAACTGGCAGCTGTCTACTGTACTATATATACAAGTCTGAAACAATAGGAACCAGGGTAAGGGACAAGGGTAAAAGAACAAGGAACAAAGAACAAGAGCGCGAGAGTGGAATAGTGAAGAACGAATGAGGAACAAGGAAAGAACAATAAACTAATGACAGTGCAAGAGTGAGTGGTCAGATGAACAATGAGTAATGAGCACGGTCATGTAGTTACTAAAACATGTGAGACGAAAGAAAGAAAATGATGTAAGTACTTAGTTGTCACAACACTCCCTACATTGTTGTGTGCTGTCGTTGTTGGGGGTAGGGGATGACATTGTGGAAGGAAGGGCGACTTATCAAAATTTTTGAGCCAGCTCTGCTTTTATATGCTTCGCGACTTACAATTTTCACCATTCTTCTATCACCTGCTTCTTGTGACTCGAAATTTTCACATCACATCCTTACTTTGATTGCCATTGCTGCTAATCAGTCACAGCTATTTTTAGTCATACTATTACTCAGGATCTCGAGGGCTTGATCCTAATGGGGGGCACTGTTACGACCATGCCAAGTTCAACTCCCGCAGTCCCGACGATCTTTTTCCTGGTATTTGACTTCACTATTTTCTTCCGTCGTGGAGTTTATCTCCGCAATCATTTACACTTCACTTTTATATCCCTCACACTTTAACCGATTCTTTATATATCCTTTTATATCATCCCCTTTATACTTACCCCTTTTATTCTCCTCATGTTTGACCATACTATTCTAGGATACTATCACTTAGTGACCCTTAGGTAGTGATTGCAGTATAAAGCTACGAGAGTAGAATAGTTGGTCCCTAGTTTATATATCAACTTTGATAGCACACTTCGATAGTGTGGTGATATCAAGTAGAGTTCACTCTCAACCTCACCCTAATTACAATCACGTGAGTTCTCCCGTGATCGGAATCATCCTCATCTTCCCTTTTGGATAGCGGCATGTCAGGGACGCTATTAATAGTAGCGTCAACATCCGACTACCTTCCGTAGGATTGCCTAACCCTCACCGGGACTTATCTCGGTGTTAGGTCTTTTACCCCGCAGACATATAGTCCGTGATCCAACCTTTCCCCTACAACCTGTGCACGATCTTAACAGAACGAAGTTGTGGCTGGGATGGAACTTCCTGGTTACCACCGGCATTTTCCGGAGCAGAATCCCCATTGGATCCGTTATTTTTACCACTCTAGGGAGAAGATCAGATCAAATACATTGAACAGGAAGACTACTCACCCTCGCGATCATCTTGATTGGTCTCTTCCGTTTTGTTCCTCTTGGAATCACCTCCTGCGGCTGCTCTACCACCTCATCACCCGAGTCGTTGGAAATTATGGCCTTAGACTTAAAAGTCTTCTGCTGTGGGCTATATTTTGGCACTGGAATCTTGACATCGACATGGTGCAGTTTTGCGAGTTGTTTCCGCCGTTTCTCCAACTCCCTCGTGGACTTCTCCTTCTCCTTCCTGTTCTCTTCTACTAGTTTCGCAAACGCGGCAGCTCGCGCTTGCTCTTCTTCAGCATCTGTAGCAGCATCCTCTGCTATACAATCCTCTTCTCTTTGCCTGGCTGCCGTGAGTCATATCTCCTTGGTTTTCTTCTTTTCTGCCAACACCTCTTGCTTCTTTTTCTGTTCCTCAGCTACTCTTTTCTCTTCACCTATTCTCCTCTCCTCTTCCTGAAGTCTTTCTTCCTCCATCCTTCGTTCTTCAGCTACCTGTTTCTCTTTGGCTATTTGTTTCTCTTCTTTGACCCTCCTTTCTTCGGCAAGTCGCTTCTCCTCCTCCTCCCAAGCCGCCTCTTCCTCTAATTGTTCCATTTCCGCGGCAAACTCTGCTTCCTGCCTCGCGATTTCTTCCTCACGGGCTCGCTGTCTTTCCGCCTGTGCCAGGAGGAGTCGTTCACGACGTTGTTGGGTGGTCTCGTTGTTGGTGGTAGCAGACATATTAACGAAGGGGGGAACTTGTCAAAATTTTTGAAAGGGCCCTGCTTTTATATGCTTCGCGGCTTAAGGACCAGTTCAACTCACAATTTTCACTCTTCTTTGATTTTCATATCACATCACAAATTTAAACTTTGATCCCCATTGCTTCTAATCATGCACTGTTACGAACTGACTCTTTTTCAATTTCTTTTTGTCTATCCTATTATACTTTTTCTTTTATCTTTTCCTTTTCTCTCATTTACATACATGTGACAGCCTTGGCATTCTCGCAATGTCAATGCATTTCTCTCATGTCTGTCAAACTGTTGACAGACTGTCATTCTCGCGCTGTCAACACAACTCTCTCATGTCTGTCAGACTATTGACAGATTGACAGTGTGAGAATTCTCTCATGTCTGTCAAACTATTGACAAATCGTTGTATAGCCTCACAGTTATGATGTGAGATAGTTCCCATGGGTTCATTTCAGAATATGTATATAAGATAGGGCATTTCCTAGAGTAGTCTCTATCTCTGATCTCGTCTATTCTCCTCGGTAGCTAGACAAGTATCTGAGGACCTACTCCTCCTGCATTATCCATCGCTTTTGATCTATTCTCTCTGTGTGACGCCTGGCATAGTATTGAGCTAGCGAGTCGCTGACATGCACAATTCTTTTAGTCATACATTTACACAGGATCTCAAGGGCTCGATCCTAATGGGGGGCACTGTTACGACCATGCCAAGTTCAACTCCCGCAGCCCCGATGATCATTCTCCAGTATTTGACTTTATGACTTTCTTCCGTCGCGGAGCTTATCTCTGCGAGCTTTCACACTTTACTTTTATATCCCTCACCTTTAACCAATTCTTTATATATCCTTTTATATCATTCCCTTTATACTTACCCCATTTATCCTCCACATGTTGGACCATACTATTCTAGGATACTATCGCTTAGCGACCCTTAAGGAGTGATTACAGTATAAATCTATGAGAGTAGAATAGTTGGACCTTAGTTTAAATATCAATTTTGATAGCACGCTTCGATAGTGTAGTGATATCAAATAGAGTTCACTCTCATCCTCACCGCAGTACGATCACGTGAGTTCTCCTGCGATCGGAATTACCCTCACCATCACTTTTGGATAGCGGCGTGTCGGGAACGCTATTAATAGTAGTGTTAACGTCCGACTACCTCTCCGTAGGATCGACCAGCCCTCACTGGGATTTATCTCGGTGTTTGGTCTTTTACCCCGCGGACTTATAGTCCACAATCCAACCTTTTCCCTATGACCGTGCATGATCTTAACAGTCGGTTAAGGTGTGAGGGATATAAAAGTAAAATGTGAAAGCTTGCGGAGATCAACTCCGCGACAGAAGAAAGTAGTGAAGTCAATTACCGGGAAATGATTGTCGGGACCATGGGAGTTGGACTTGGCATGGTCGTAACAAGTGCTCTCATGACTCTTTTTGTTGCTAAAAGAACTGTTCCCTTCCCAACACCTGCCCACCGTGCCACTTTGGAGAGTCCAGCTGCATTCCCATAATGACCGAATCTATACAGTGTGATACCCAATTGAGTCTCAACAGGCATCTGACCATTATCACTTCCACTCATGAAGATGTGGTCGTGCTCGATACACTGTATGAGGCAGTCAAAAGTGTAAGGTGTAACATGGAATTCCTGACAGAAGACTTCTGGGTGATGAAGTTTGGCATGATGGAGGATGAATGGTAGCTGAGGCGGAGGTTTTTTCTTGCCTTTCCGACTTGCCTCATAACATTTGGCATACATGTCATTAAGTTCTTTCTGGGTCTGATGGTGCAGCTGTCGACGTCGCCTCCGAGGAAGTGCTTGGCTGCAAGCTGCAAGCATCCAACTGTCATTCTCACTGGCCGAGGAATCTGAATCCGAATCTGAGCTGTCACTGTCTGAGCTTGAGCCCTCTGACTCAGAGTCAGAGCTAGGGGTTCCACTGAGACAAGTAAGCTGGATTTCTGCTTCAACTTCTTCCATCCAATTGTCCACTACTGAGACTTTTTCGAAGTTTTCGAGGCCAGAAGTATCATCCAGATCAGACCTATCCTCACTGGATGAATGGGAGGCACTGGAGGAAGACTCAAAGGTGGATTCAGATGAGTTGGAGGAAGACTCAGAGTCTTTGCAGTCTGAGGTACTATCTGAGACAGATGTTGTGGTGTCTTCAGTGAGGAAAGTGGCAAAAGGTTTGGGATGAGAAGAGATAAGAGACTGGTGAGAAGGGTAGACCGAATTTCCGAAGTTTCCTCTTGGTGTTTCTTTGGCGACGTTGTTTCCTTCTGAGGCGTAAGGTATGGAAACGTAGAAAAGTCGTTACAAGAATCTTTGCCCGACGTGACCGACTCATCGTTCAAGTACAAGTCTTTCTGGTTATTGAATTAAATGATATTGCATAATTAATTTGATGAGTCATCTATGATTCGAGTTGCGTTGCTAGAAGTGGATTGAGAAACTGGTGGAGCGATATGGTGAATCGTGCAAGGTCAAATCAGAAACTGTTTCTGGGCCGGTTCAGGACCTCTGAAACGGTTGAGAAACGGTCTCTGAAGCGACTGGTGAAACGACCGCTTTGAAGTTTGACCGCACCTATTGAAATTGGTTAGTTGACAAATTCTCGATGGTTGAAAAGTTGCAATAGATCTACCAGAAAGACCTAGTGCTGTTTGAAGGATTACGGGCATGTATGCAAACAGCTGCCAGTGACTGCTAGAGTCTGAGCTGTCGACCACGAATTGCCAGTTCAGCTGAAGATCGAACAACAGACTGATCAGGGTGTAACCAGACAAATCTGTGTCGCTGGATAGTTGTTGTTGTGGCAAGATTCTGAACGGCAAATCCGAAGGCAAATCCGAAGGCAATGCTGCGGTGGTCAAAGCCGCTGAAGCAGAAACGGAAGCTGCCTGGATCGTCGTTGTTGCTGCATCTGGATTGGTCAGAGTCTGAGACGTGGTGGTCGATGCAATGGAAGCTACTTCGAGCGTGGTTTGAGTGAGAACAAACGATAGATCAGAGCTGTACTCGTCACTGGCACCGTCGCTGAAGAAGTGTCACTTGCACTCGAACCAGTAACGCTCGTAGACACTGAGTCAGAAGCTGTTGAACTCGAGAAAATCGAGGACAAAATCGACGTCAGTACTGCAGTATCAGAACTGCTGGAATCGGTGGCGGTGGTGGCGACCGAACTAGTGAAGCTGGTCGGCGAAGTAGTCGGTGAATCAGTGGGACTTGTTGCCAAATCGGAGGATGTCGAAGTTGCGAAAATCGATGACAAAATCGAGGACAACGGATTGGTCTGGGCATTGGTCGAGGTAACCGAATCAGAGAAAGTCGTCGACAAGCTGGTCGATGAATCGGTGGGAATAGTTACCGAATCGGAAGATGTCAAAGTTGCGAAAATCGAGGACAAAATCGACGTCAACGGATCGGTGAGAGTACTGGTTGGAGTCGTGAAAATTGACGACAGCGGATCAGTAGGAGAACTGGTCGAGGAATCGGTAGCTGAGGGTGAAGAGCCACTGGCAGTTGTCGATGTAGCAAACAAGACCAACGTGCTATCAGTAAGACTAGCCGTAGTAGGCGTGGGTGACAATACCGTAGTAGTGGGACCAGTGGAAGAATCGGTCTGGGAGACCGAGCTGGAATCGCTGGTAGGACTCTGAGCAGTGCTAGTCTGACCGGCAGCGGAGAAATGACATCTACTGAACGAAAAAGGGTTAAACACTGACCAAGATAACAAGAAAAATCAATGTACCGAGGACACTCCGGAGGGTCCCGAAGTCATCCTCTAGCCTCTAGGCGCCCTGACCTATTCAGGTGTTGAGTTCACAAGAATTCACTCACTTGGATCAGAGTACTCTTAACACCTTTTATTAAAGGCGTTGTGCGAATGGTACAGCGGTCTTATAAAAGGCTACAGTGAGGATTTATAGGTGAGAACTGTGGGATTAGTGACCACTAACAGCGTAATTATCGTCGTGTTTTTTTACGAGAGACGGAGGGCATCCCGGCCTCGACTTCGTCATCGTCTCTATCCCTATCATCAGCTGAGATTCGGCGCTTTTGCCTGCCTCCTTTGCTCTTCGAAGCATCCTCGGACTTCAGCTGATTTATGGCAATTCTCCCTGCCTCATCCACTCGCTCCTTCAGGATATCTATCTCAGATTTGTCATGGGGATAGAGATCCAGTTGTTGGCAAAGAACTGTTTCCAACCGTTGAATGAACTCCACGTCGTATTGTGTTGTTATCAGTATTGATTTCCCAGCTCGACCTGCACGGGCAGTACGTCCTACTCGGTGGATATAATCCTTGGAATGAGTTGGACAGTCGTAGTTGATGACCACGTCGACGGAAGGAATGTCAAGCCCCCTAGCGAGCATGAGCGGAAGAGCCCAGGTGTGTAAAACATGACCAAAACTCACCGGCTAGCGAGGTCAGTAGCAATAAGGATGTTACATGCTTTGCTCTTAAATTGATTCAGAGCGCCCAAGCGCTGGGATTGGATCATTTCGCCATATAGAGGAACAGAGCGGAACCCGAGAATACGCAACATAACAGCTAGCCTAGAGAAAAATGCATAAGACTCGGTGTAAGAGAAAGAGAAAGAGGTTAGAAGGTTTACTTTCGAGCTGAGGCCTTGGTCCGAACAAAGACAATAATGGAGTTTTGGACCATTGAGTTTAGCAGCGACACCAATATTACTTCCTTTTTGATAAGCGGACAAAGAAGATAATATTGGAGGAGCGAGGATACAGTACTATATCTATCTCAAAACAAAATGAGGTTTTCAAAGAGCGGGGCGCAGGAAAACACAGCAGGACTTACTTTGTAGACACCTGCACACGAGCAGGATTTCGAAGGTTTGCCCTCTGAAGCTTAGCAACTTTGTCGGTTAGAGTGGCGGAGAAGAGATACGTAGTACGTTCTTGAGGGACGTTTTTGAGAATTTCGTCTATCGCAATGCCAAAATCGGAATCCAATAGACGGTCAGCCTCATCAAGTACCTGACGAATATATCAGTAGCGATTTATCAAAAGGAGAGAAATGACACACCATAAATTTTATGGTCCTCAAGCTGAATCCCTTTGTGGCCTTTAAATGGTCGAGCAGTCGACCAGGCGTTGCGACGAGAATATGTGGTTTCTTAGCCAGCGAAACAGCTTGGCTGACACGATCATCTCCGCCAACTATGACCGCTGTCCTAACACCCATGGTTGCCCCAAGCGCATCAAACTGCGACGCTATCTGAAAAGCCAACTCTCTTGTGGGTGATAAAACGCAGGCAAAAAGACCTTGTGGATAATCCCAAAGATGGTGCAAAATAGGAATTGCAAAGGCAGCTGTTTTTCCTGATCCTGTAGGTGCAATTCCAATGATATCTCGTCCTTCGATTCCTGGGGGAATGCATTCAACTTGAATTGGTGTGGGACTGGAGAATTTCATCCGAGAAAGGGTCTCCAGAAGTGATCCAGAGAGCCCGAGTTTTGAGAAAGACAGTTGATCATTTTCTTCACTTTGAGAGGGAGTCATCGTTGACGGTCAAGTACCCGGTGATGTCGGCATTCGGTCTACCTGCCGAAACTGTGTGCGCATTGTGGGTCGATCAAAAGTCAAAACTTCTCATCGTACCACCATCGCGTCGAAGGTCTCTACTTTCATTTTGCATACCTTTGCTAGTTTCAGATCCTGCATTGGTCAGATGAAAATTCTACCAAGTCACCAGAGGTTTCACCAGAAGAGTTGAAGTTACCAGAGGTACCTTATGCCAGTGTGCCAGATGTTACAGATTCTCCTACTGCTAGAGAAAGAGCAGAAAGGACTTTGAGAGATGGATCTCATCATTCTAGTATTCCTTGACGACCCGAAGGAGATCCAGGAGATAATGGTCCAGGTGGCAACTACCAGGGCAACTTTACTAAGAAACTCGCTTTTCTACTCAAGTATTACTTAAGTATACTTAAGTATATATACTCAAGGAGAGCCAAAGAATACTTACCACATAATTAGGTGAAATTCTTAAGTGAATACTGAGTATATTCTAAGTAACTCCTCCATTTAGTAAAAATTACTCAAGTATATTCTAAGCAACTCCTCCGTTTAGTAAAAAATACTGGTCACTCGTTGATCCAACGAGATCGTTCCTTTCCTTATGCTCATAAGCCATTTAGGGCGAGATTCCCAGCACCTCCCGATACCCCTCTTGAAGATGGTTAGAAGAATGACAAGTGACTTGTCGATGTCCAACTCTTCTTATACTCCCCTTGGGTAATCTGTTCTTCCAGATTCTATTCGGACGCCACCACGCACATTCTCACTCCAATTGCCATTCTTATCACCCCCGCAAGGAGCTTTATTTATGTATTTATACAAGGCTCGAGGAGAAACGACCGAAAAGTCTCCCATCTCTTCTTAAGTACAAGTTTCGCACCTTAGTATTTACCATGTCTTTGAAAAACAGATACTCTACGCCTCCTCGATTGGACGAGTCAAAGTTTGGGGTATTGAGTTTGCCTCAGTATGTGTGGATGAAGGTCAAGTTGATGGTTATACGTCAGTTGCTTATAGTCCCTGCTGTCAGTACTTTAACGGGGTTGAACGTTTTTTCTGTTAGCTCTGGTCATCGCACGCGAAATCCTCCTCTCCCCCTTCGTCGCCCGAAGCAAGAACCCTACCGTTAAAGCGGATCATAGGCGACAGTGCCTTTCGTTTCCTCGCTGATTATTTTCCTGAACCAGAGCTTCAACAAGTTCTCGGGACCTCTGTCAGCGTGTATTCGACCTGGGCTAGGAAGGAGAATTTACCAATCACAATTGAGGAATTGGAGGACGGGGGAGGTTAATGTGGATTGGACCGAAGACAACCGAGAAGATGCTTCTGTATTGTCACGGTGAGCTAAATATTTTTACATAACTTGATCAATCTAACGCTTTTCCTACTCAGGCGGGGCGTATATCTTTGCCGTACAAATTTTTACCATCTCATTCTGGCGCTTCATACAACTACAGCTTGAAAAGAGAGGACTCAAAGTGGGAATCGCAATCATGTCATATTGTAGGTTCTATATTTGATTATCTCCCAGAACATTGAGTTGTTTTGACGGATAATTACAAGCGCTGGTCCCTGTCAGCCAATTCCCCACTCCGTTATGGCAAACTAGTCGAGCGTTACAGCATCTGCTCTCAGTAGAGAAAGTTAAACCCTCGAATCTTGTTTTGGTCGGAGACTCTGCCGGAGGCAACCTCGTATCCCAAGTTCTCTCTTCAATGCTTCACCCTCTTTTCGACCCACCGATTATTCCCAACGGTACCCGTCTTCGAGGAGCGTATATGATGTCTCCCTGGATCTCACTTACCGGGGTTTATACTGGTGAAGACAGTACTAATACCCAACTCCTTCCTTCTTTCACCGAAAACAACCACTGCGATGTCGTCGGCAGGGATGCTTTGCTTTCCTGGGGCAAAACTGTTCTTGAGGGTGCCCCGAATCCTACTACGACGGATTATCCGTACTTGGAGCCTATCAATGCCCCTATAACTGGTTCCAAGGCCTTCCGGACGTCGCTGAGAGGGTTTTCGTATCAACAGGGGGTGGGAATGTTTGCGAGATGCGGATAGGTTGTTTTTTGAAAAGATCAAACCATTCCATGGGGAAGCAGAATTTTTTGAGCAAGAAGGAGGGTGCATAACGATCCTTTCTTTGATTTCCAGGTTGCTGATGGACCGTTGGGTGGGAAGAGACAGAGTCTGACTCCGAAAATCCTCGAATGGGTTTGGAAATGTTTCGAGGAAAAGTAGTTACAATGTGAATATGGTATAGCCGCTTTCAAAATTCTTTCGAATGGAACGAAGGCTTATGCAAGAGCACTTGCCCTAACCTTGACGGTCTTCATACCGAATATTTGTGTTGTTATTCTGTCTATGCGCAGCTTCAGTATTGCTTGTAACATTCTGGGATATGGTACATAGAAGAGATATGCGCATCCCTTCATGACTCGTCCCGTAACTCCACGAAAAGATTTTGAGACTCCATCATGTTGACCCACCATAGCACTTCAGTCACGATGAGCTTAACACAGTAAGTACGCCGTCCACTTCGAGTTGGGCACAGTTTTTGATCTTAACATGATACATTGTACTTGGACTGTTGTGGAGAAGGATAAAATCGCATTGAGACACAAGAGTAGAACAAATAGAACGCATACGGTTTGTATGTATAGAATGGAAATTTTTATCGGCCGTTCTGTGTCGTAGGCGGGAAGGCCAAGGTAACTTTTGATTTTTGATTTTTGATTCTTGGTTTTCGTGTTCCGGGTCCGGTCCGTGGCACTGGTCATCGGACAGTCACACCGGAAAGCGAAAAAAATCCGGCGAGCAGAAATGGGCCTAAAGTCACGTACCTTCTATACATGGCTTATTGGTAGTCATGTGATATTTTGAATAGCTTTATATAGATAATCAAAGTATTTCAGCAGCTGATTCTGAGATAAACCCCCAAAGGTGGCTTATCAGAGGATAAGGTAAGCACGTGAGAGTCGGATTGGCGCCGTTAAGCACCAGTACCTAACTTGAACCAGACTCTCATTGCGTTTGACACTCCTCGTTGAAAATTTTCAGATTTATTTTCACTTCTTCTCATTATGACCGAAGGTTTCATACCATGCCTGCATTGCGAGCAGCCATATGATGCATCATTCAACAGACCAGATTGCGTCAGACGAACTCATGCCAATCCGGAAACTGTCACAATATTGAAAAAACTCCCGGTACTTTCAAAACTCCAGAGAAACAAGGAGATTCTTGAGTCTAATGCACAAAAACGTTTACACCACATCAGAGACCCTGCAGCATTGATTTCAGACATCAAATCAATCATTTCCATAGAGACCTCTGAACTCAACAATATCTGCTCTGATTCCATCACTTTCGTGTTACGAACTGACTCTTTTTCAATTTCTTTTGTCTATCTTATTATACTTTTTCTTTTATCTTTTCCTTTTCTTTCATTTACATACATGTGACAGCCTTGTCATTCTCGCAATGTCAACGCATTTCTCTCATGTCTGTCAGACTGTTGACAGACTGTCATTCCCGTGCTGTCAACACAACTCTCTCATGTCTGTCAGACTATTGACAGATTGACAGTGTGAGAATTCTCTCATGTCTGTCAACCTTTGACAGATCGTTGTATAGCCTCACAGTTATGACGTGAGATAGTTCCCATGGGTTCATTTCAGAATATGTATATAAGATAGGGCATTTCTTAGAGTAGTCTCTATCTCTGATCTCGTCTATTCTCCTCGGTAGCTAGACAAGAATCAAAGACCTTTCCTCCCTCATTCATTTCGTTTGACTTGACTATCTCGGCTTGTGTGACGCCTAGTCATATAGTGAGTTAGCAAGTCACTGACAATAGTTCCCATCGGCTATCTTCTAAATCGTGTGACGCCTGGCTACATCGGTGAGCTAGCGAGACGTTGACAGAAGATCAGAGATATTATCGACCCACCCGTCACGACCCAAATCTTCGACATATTGGTTGGACATTGGACCCCGCTGCGTTATTAAATTTACTCTTTTTCATTTCCTTACTCACCTTCCCACCTCACCTCGTTTCCTCTCCCATCCACTCCCTATTCCCATAGCTTGTCTGTGTTAAGGCCAGCGTTGGCGTAAACACTTTGTTAATACATACCTACATCGAGACACTGTAGTACGGCTCAACCCGTGCTGAGAGGAAAATACTCTCTCTAGTGTGCCTGACTCCTACCAAGGAGTGTAAATCAGGGCTAGCAACAGAACATCGAGTTTCTTCCTCGGAAGATTCGATAGTAGGGACGTTGGAACGCAAAGTTTTCACGCAGACGACTCGAAAGACAACGTTGCACGAGGAGCGAACGTAGACAGTCTTCTGGATTAACACATAACTCGACACGAGCCTCTACCTCTAACCACCTCACCTCCTATCCTGGCGTTCTCGTCAAGACCTCAGGATTTTTCACTCCCATACCCATCTCGCTCTCCCTCTCCCGCATCACCGGATTCAACCATCCATTTAGGATCCCCCACACCCACTCCATCCTTCACCACCGAACTTGGCTCAGAAATGTCTGACCCATCCAACCAATCCATGCATGCCAACACATCCGCTACTACCGCCGCTACTCCTGCCACCTCCAACACCTCATTCTCCCGAAAAACCATCGTTAAAGAACCCGACGTATTTACAGGAGATACCTCCAAGTTCCGAGCATGGCTCCGAACACTCCTTGCATACATCCATGACCTGCGAAGGACACAGCAGGTCAATAACGATAACGAATCCATCAATGTAGCAATGTCCTACATTCGAGGAGGCAGAGCTGATGACTGGGCGGAAGTATACACCAGTGATCACCAGGATGAAGTCGCTGGTGATTGGAACGTAGACTTCGCAGAATTCCTAGAAGAACTAAAGAGCAGTTTTTCTAACGTCTCCCAGAAGAAGGAGGCAATGGATAAGCTGAATCGCATTCAGCAAGGTCGTATGAAGGCCGATGACTTTTTCAAGGAGTTTGAACTCCTGCTAAAGGAAGCGGGGTATGACAAGAAGAGCGAATATGTTCTTCAGTTGGCTGAAAGAGCAGTCAGCCTCAACATCATGAGCGATCTAGTACGAATGAGGACAGAGGAGTTTAACAGCTACGACGAGTTAAAGAAACTCGTCACCGCCAACGATCTAATCCGCCGCCGCTACGATGAACAGAAGCGCGGATACAACAACATGAGCTGGGGTAACAGCATACAAGGACAAAGTCGTGGTCAAGGATCCACGCAACAAGCCTACAGTAGGCAAGAGCCGAAGAAATGGGAAGGACCTCGAGTGGTAGGGTTTACCCCCATGATAGCAAGACGCGAGGGGTCCGGGACGACCTTTGGAGGTTCGGGACGACCCATGGACCTGGATCGAGCAACGGTAAATGGCCTTTGCTTCAACTGTGGCGAAAAAGGCCACATTAGTAGGAACTGCCCGAAGAAGAACAAAGCCGCGGTTCGTAGCGTAGAACTTATGGATTACAGCAGCGAGAGAACGGACAACGTTAGTGAAGAAACTAATGTAAATAGTGTAGATGTAGAACCAGGGTTACCAGCTGGTATGGACATGAATTCATTCACCGCCTGGGTGAATAGTATGGGTTTTATAAGAGCTCCCCAGTAGATATAGGTCTGGTGGAGCGTTCTAAATTAAATACTTCGGACATAGTAGATAGTGGACTTGATTTCACAATCAAATATAATAATGTAGAAAAACACGCTTCTGCATTTACTCATAAAAAACCTGAAGTACTTAAAAAACCTATACGATACGAACCTGGCACGGCTGAATGGACTGCTCAAAGGCTCAAGGAAGGGGAACTTCCAAAAGCCGTTGGACTTTTAAGGACATGGGTACCTTCCTCGCGAATAAGAGAAGCTTCGGAGGAAACCGTCATGGAAATACGAGCATTGAACTGGAAAACAGCAGTCAAAGCTGTTAAGAGTCTCGCAACAAAGAAAAGCTATGTCCGTGGAACACACGGAAAAAGCTTGAAACTCCCAGTCATTGTCGAAACACTAGAGGACAACAGGCAAATAGTTACACAAGGACTAGTCGACAGTGGAGCCACAGGTTCATGCATTGACGCAAACTTTGTAAAACGACATAGGATTGTAACCAAAGATTTACCTATTCGAATACCTGTCTACAATGCTGACGGTACACTCAACGAGAATGGCTCAATAACCAAATACGCTGAAGTCCGTGTAACTATTGGAGACCACTCGGAACGAATTCAGTTTGGCGTTGTCAATCTTGGAGAACAACACATCTTCCTAGGACTAGATTGGTTGCGACATCATAATCCAAGTGTCGACTGGGTTAAATCAGAAGTTACTTTTGACCGATGTCCGACTCGGTGCGGATATAATCCTCACTTTTGGACGCCTGAAGACATTCAAACAAGAGCGGCACTTGAAGACGGCGAGAGACTTTTCATGTTTGATTGGGATTGATATGTACAAGAACAGGTAGATTCCAGGAAATGGACAGAGAAGAAGGCGGAAGAAGAAACACGAAAACACTTCGACACTTCCACTCCGTATATAAACAAATACCCAGATGTTTTCAGTCAAAAGGAATTTGATCAATTACCACAACAACGCCCTTGGGATCATGCAATCGAGTTAACACCTGGTTCTAAACCACTTGATTGTAAGATATATCCTTTGAACCCGAAGGAACAAGAAGCGTTGGATGCATTCCTTGAAGAAAACATTCGAACCGGACGAATTCGACCCTCGACATCCCCGATGGCCTCACCATTCTTCTTCATCAAAAAGAAAGACGGTACCCTTAGACCAATACAAGACTATTGCAAACTGAATGAAATGACGATTAAAAATTGATATCCACTCCCTCTCATTCAGGAGCTTATTGATCAATTGAAGGGCGCTAAGATATTCACAAAGATGGACATTCGATGGGGATTCAACAATATACGGATCAAAGAAGGAGATGAGTGGAAAGCCGCGTTCAGGACCAATCGAGGATTATTCGAACCAACTGTTATGTTCTTTGGATTAACCAACTCACCAGCGACGTTTCAAGGATTCATGAATCATATCCTTCGAGATTTGATAAATGAAGGACATGTTATAGTCTACATGGATGATATACTCGTGTTTACAAATGACTTGAAAAGTCATCGAATAATTGTAAACCGAGTCCTTGATATTCTTCGAGAACACAAACTCTTTCTCAAGCCTGAGAAGTGTTCTTTCGAGAAAACATCTATAGAGTACCTTGGAATAATCATTGAGAACGGAACAATTCGAATGGACCCGAAGAAGGTCAAAGCTGTACGAGAATGGTTAACCCCATTGAAGAAACATGATGTCCAACAGTTCCTTGGCTTCTGTAACTTCTTCAGGCGATTCATTCGAGGATTTAGCAAAGTTGCCAAGCCATTGACAAAACTTACTGGAAATGCAGTCTGGGAATGGACAGCGGCCCAACAGTACGCATTCGACGAACTCAAGCGTCGAATCTGTGAAGAAGTAGTCCTCCTCATTCCCCGAAATCATGGAAAGTTTAGACTTGAAGCTGATTCATCTGACTTTGCAAATGGTGGTTGTCTCTCTCAATTTGTCGATGGAAAATGGTGGCCTGTAGCATTCCGATCTCGTTCACTCAATGAAGTTGAAAGAAACTACGAGATTTATGACAAGGAATTAATGGCGATTATGGACTCGCTCGATGATTGGCGTCAATATCTTCTTGGAGCCGAAGAACAGATTGAAATCTTTACAGACCACGCAAACCTACAGTATTTCAAGAAACCCCAAAAGCTAAATCGATGACAAGCTCGATGGGTTCTTGAACTTGCGGAATATAATTTTAATCTAGTTCATCGACCAGGAAAGACAATGACAAAAGTTGACATCCTGTCAAGGATGACAGGTCTTCAGACGGGGGAAAAGGACAATGAGAACATCGTCCTTCTCAAGCCAGAATTTTTCATTCGCGCCCTTAATATCTCCTCACCAGAAGATGTATTCCTGTCAGAAATCCAAAAGAATCGAAACCACATTGATCGACTTGTAAAGGATAACCTCGATGCCAAAAACCCTGAGTGGAAAGAAACTGAAGGGATTATTGAGTGGAAAGGACGAATCTATGTACCGAAGAACAGAGTACTTAGGTCCAAAATCCTTACTAAGTACCACGATTCACCACTTGCAGGACATCCTGGACAGTACAAAACAGCGGAACTTGTCACTCGTGATTACTGGTGGCCAGGAATTACTCGAGATGCTGGAAAATATGTGGAAGGTTGCGAGAAGTGTCAAGCGACAAAGTCTCGTCGCACTCGACCCATTGGACATCTTCATCCTCACACCGTTCCAACTGAACCTTGGCAAGTAATCGGTACTGACATGATTGGAGAACTTCCTGAATCTGGTGGTTACAATGTGATTGCAATCTTCATCGACCACTTCACAAAGAGACTGAGACTTGTACCAACCCATACCACAGTCACTTCAGAAGGAATGGCGAAGATTTATCGAGATTCCATCTTCTCCACCCATGGACTTCCACGCAAGATAGTTCATGATCGAGGACCACAGTATCACTCGAGGTTGTTACATCTATGCCAAAACCACCCTTGCAATGGTCCAATCGAATCGATGATTGAACCACACTGCTTTCACTTCATTGTTGGCTATGTATTCCTGGTTAAAGGATCCGATGGATCCGACGGATCCGTGCGCTTCCAGACGTGTTACTGTTATATTCATGCAAGGGAGTTCACTATCATTTACACTCTACTTTGTTTTTGTTAACTGACTGCACAATCGGATCAGACCATCGGATCCGAAGCGGATGCAGTTGGTCCTTCACTTGTAGTCAACATCTATACATTCCTTCATCTAACACTTTTACATGTGTTATTTTTATTACTCTGGTTAGCTACAAGAATTAGTACTTAAGTAGACTTGTTTCGAATTGTTCCCCAGCTTGAAATAAAAAAGTTACTACACCCCTTTTAACCATTACTCCTTCTTGATTACGCATAAATCTCGGATCCACCGGACGCGCGGACAGTGCGATCCTCTGGAACCATCTTAATTATCGAACTTCACTGGGACACCCAGATAGCGTATAGGGAGCGTTGCTAATAGCTTCGCTGAAGTCCCATCACACTTCCGAAGGACCGTGCAGCCAACCACAGTTCCCACGCCTCGGAGCCTCCCACGGAGCCTCGGAGCCTCGCACCCATCCTCTCCGGTTGCACAACTATAACAGTATTTCAAGCTACACGCTCTATACGTTATCACTCACTTCCTTCTCAACATGTCTTTTGGTTCTGACCATCAGGACTTCTTCCGATGGTTCACAAGCTGATGCCTCCGATCAGGGCTCCGATCCGGATGCCAATCGGACCCTATAGGACTAGGAAAGTGTTTTTACAATGTGTTCTTTCATTTTCGAGTTTTTTGCTTTATATTTTGTTTTTGATGTTTTATAACTTCATATTCATGCTCCTTCGGCTCCGATTTCGCATGAAGCTACATCTGATTTTCGGATGCTTTTCCTTCCGATTTCAATCCGAAGTTTTTTTTGGTTTTTCAACTTCAAACTTTCATTTTTGTTATGTTTTTCAAACCCTGTTGATCCAAGTCACCTTCATCCCTCACACTTGTCATTCTTATGTTGCACACTAGCTGTTCTATTTTGGGAACTTCACACATTATTTGCATAGGATACGTTTCTACTCCCACTTAGAATCCGTTGATTTACCGGGCATACTGAAACACTTCTTCCAAACTCATTTTGTGTTGTTTTTTCTTGAGCTCTTCCTCATTTTTGGATTTTCCAAGCATTTTGCCTATTGGATTCCATATGATGCTCTGCATCACTCTGCGTTGCATCACTTTGCATGCACCCTTTTACTTACCTTTACGGTTTGCTTAAGCTTTTGTGTTAACCAACATCTTGGCAGTACTTTGTACTGAAGGACCTTCGGATTTCTGTCTCCGTAGCCATCCTTCTCCATTTCCGGACATCTGTCCACATCTTCATCCTTTCCTCTTTAATTTACCCAGATCCCTTTGCCTTTACCAGCCAATGGGACGTCTGGATTAAGAGGGGGATATCCGACAAGTTTCCGAAACTCTCACCATCCAATTTACTCTCTACTCGGATCTTCTCTTGCACATCATCGGATGTTTCGGACCTTCCAGAACTTTAATTTCCTTCCGGAATTTCACTCACCTTCATATTTGGATCTCCTCTCACTGCCATTGGATCTAATTCCTCATCTTGTTCATGTTCTTACTTCCATCTCATAAACTCACACTCCTTTGTTTATGCCACTCAATCACGCCTATCATGAATCTCCTCTTGCACATTTTCGGATGCTTTCAGACCTTCTGGAACTTCACTCTCATTCATTATTCAAATTTCCTCTCGCAAATTTTCGGACCCTTCCGGACCCTCTGGAACTTCACTCTCCTTTTCATGACCATCTCAATCACCTCTATACACTTTGGGCAAAGGCTTTCGAGGGCTCAAGCCTAGAAGGGGGATACTGTTACATCTATGCCAAAACCACCCTTGCAATGGTCCAATCGAATCGATGATTGAACCACACTGCTTTCACTTCATTGTTGGCTATGTATTCCTGGTTAAAGGATCCGATGGATCCGACGGATCCGTGCGCTTCCAGACGTGTTACTGTTATATTCATGCAAGGGAGTTCACTATCATTTACACTCTACTTTGTTTTTGTTAACTGACTGCACAATCGGATCAGACCATCGGATCCGAAGCGGATGCAGTTGGTCCTTCACTTGTAGTCAACATCTATACATTCCTTCATCTAACACTTTTACATGTGTTATTTTTATTACTCTGGTTAGCTACAAGAATTAGTACTTAAGTAGACTTGTTTCGAATTGTTCCCCAGCTTGAAATAAAAAAGTTACTACACCCCTTTTAACCATTACTCCTTCTTGATTACGCATAAATCTCGGATCCACCGGACGCGCGGACAGTGCGATCCTCTGGAACCATCTTAATTATCGAACTTCACTGGGACACCCAGATAGCGTATAGGGAGCGTTGCTAATAGCTTCGCTGAAGTCCCATCACACTTCCGAAGGACCGTGCAGCCAACCACAGTTCCCACGCCTCGGAGCCTCCCACGGAGCCTCGGAGCCTCGCACCCATCCTCTCCGGTTGCACAACTATAACAGAGGTTCATGAAGGAACTCTATCGGCTGTTAGGCATTGAAGCGAACTTTACTACGGCATACCATCCACAGACAAACGGTCAATCGGAGCGAACAAACCAAGAGATCAAACAATATCTCCGTTTGTTCATTAATTACCAACAAAATAATTGGCACGAATGGTTACCCTTAGCAGAGTTCAACTACAATGACAAAGTTCATTCGGCGACGAAAGTTTCTCCCTTCTATGCAGATACAGGAAGACACCCGTATAAAGGCACGGCAACTCAAATGACTTCGGACAACCCCTCAGTACAAGCTTTCGTAGATGGAATGAAGAAGATACGAAAGGAAGTAGGATCAGCTTTAGAGAAAGCAAAGGTAGAGATGAAGACGCAGTATGACGGAAAGAGGAAGAAGGGTATAGAATACAAGGTTGGCGACAAGGTGTGGCTAGAAGGAACCAACCTGTTGGTAGATCGCCCAATGAAGAAATTAGGTGACAAGAGGTACGGACCATTTACGATCCAACAGAAGATAGGCGCCAGCTCCTATAAACTGGAAATCCCACGTACATGGAAACATGTACACAATGTCTTCAACGAAGTTCTTCTCACTCCATATAAAGAACCTAGTTTTCCTACACAACCCCGAAACACACGCCCGCCTCCTGTAGTTGTAGGAGGAGAAGAAGAGTTTGAAGCAGAAGAAATCCTTGATTCAAAGAAAGTAGGACGAGGAATCAAGTACAAAGTACAGTGGAAAGGATACAGTACAGTTCACATGAACAGACCTGGGAACCGCAATCAAACCTCACAAATGTTGACCAATTGCTCAAGGAATTCCATGAAAAGAATCCGACAAAACCAAAACCCACAATATTTCGTCGAATTGAAATCCCTATTTCCTTGTTCCCTACAGAATTGTTTCGTCCTCTTCCTCTTGCCGACACAGAACCCAATCCCGCTTCACTACCCTCCAAAAACTTTCTTTTACAACAAGCACATCGTGGAACTTGTGCCCTAAGGAGAGGGTGATGTTACGAACTGACTCTTTTTCAATTTCTTTTTGTCTATCTTATTATACTTTTTCTTTTATCTTTTCCTTTTCTTTCATTTACATACATGTGACAGCCTTGTCATTCTCGCAATGTCAACGCATTTCTCTCATGTCTGTCAGACTGTTGACAGACTGTCATTCCCGCGCTGTCAACACAACTCTCTCATGTCTGTCAGACTATTGACAGATTGACAGTGTGAGAATTCTCTCATGTCTGTCAACCTTTGACAGATCGTTGTATAGCCTCACAGTTATGACGTGAGATAGTTCCCATGGGTTCATTTCAGAATATGTATATAAGATAGGGCATTTCTTAGAGTAGTCTCTATCTCTGATCTCGTCTATTCTCCTCGGTAGCTAGACAAGAATCAAAGACCTTTCCTCCCTCATTCACTTCGTTTGACTTGACTATCTTGGCTTGTGTGAGGCCTAGTCATATAGTGAGTTAGCAAGTCACTGACAATAGTTCCCATCGGCTATCTTCTAAATCACGTGACGCTTGGCTACATCGGTGAGCTAGCGAGACGTTGACATTTCGACCTCTACAAACCTTTTATGGACCCTTTAACCATCACAGAACTGAAACATAGGAACGATGAAGACTGGAAGAAGGAATGCGAGGATTATCGCAGAGTTATAGATGACACAAACCAAGACGGCAATGGAAATCCTGCACTCCATAGCACCACACATTCTACAGCACTCACTCTCGAACCGGACATCACATTAATCCACCATGATCCTACTCAACCTACTCCCCTCTTTTTTCCTTCTGTCTTGAAGCTTACCACCAAACACACCAAGTTCATCCCTCTCAACTTTTTCACCGACAAGAATCTATCTTTCATTAATGCACAAATCAACGAGATCAAACACCACAAAGTAACTCATGAAGTCGACAAACCTCACATTCTCCTCATCCCCGATATCACTTCTAAGATTCAAGCTTCTCCACTCGCTGGTCCCCAATCAGAATCTTTGATGTCTTATGTCAACTGGCTAAATGTGTCGGACAATTTCATAGAATTTGAGGCTTTCCGTTTTGACCAAGGCCACGAATCTTCTAGGGTCAAATTCCTGTCACAACATTTTGCTTTCTTCAGCCAGCAGAATGACGCTGAAGAACTTTTCCTGTTCTGGAGACCAATCAAGGAATGCCTTCGTAGAAACCACGTCGAGCTCAACACAGATTTTGATGGACTTTTGTATGCAATGAAATGGACGGAAGTAAAATCTTCCTCAAATGCAGAGGCAGCTTTTGTTAACACTGTGCCAGTGAGGTTCCGTAGAGTCTTAGAGGTATCGAAGTGAATCGGGATGATCCAAGAGTAGTTGGGATGAATCAAGACTATGGTTTATAACCGAAGTCTCAAAGGATATGATCGAAGAGTATTGGTTAGTTTGATTACAACAGAAGATGTTAATGATGAACTAGAACCTTGACACTACTTTTGGTAGTGCCCCCACTTTGTCGTACGGTTTGGTGAATGTTCAGAATGAGGAGTAAGAGAATAAAGACGTCCGGACAACGTTCGGTTATAGTGCAAACATTAGACAATTAGAAGAGAGAGTTCCGGATGGAGTTCAGCAGCAATCTAAGTTGATATTTAAACTGAGGAACTATGTACAAGATACTACAGCTTATATACTTGTAGGGTGGATAGTGGTTACTATCTGCCCCGGCATAATACTAGGACTATGAGAATGTTCAACTGAAACATTTCTTTGGTTGGAAGGGTTATGACGTTCAAAAGCCGCAGTGGTAGGAGAATCCAACGGAACATCCGTTGGGAGGTCTATTTGCGCTATACGCGCTGTGGTAGGAGTATGAATGGTAATGATTCTACCCAAATTATCTGTATAGGTAGTTTCATATCCACCAGTTGCTATACTGACAGAAGATGTAGGGGTTATGGATGTGACTGGTCCAAACGGCCAATTGTTTCGCCGTATCTGGCCAGTGGCTGAGATTGACTCATTGAAGGCAGTTAGAGCTGATGCATTTGTGGCAAACAGATTAACAGGTAATTCTGCTTCTTCCAGAATTACAAGTTCTGCGGCCATGCGGGTTCGGGTATGGCTACGAGTCACCTGACAAGGAGGCATTGTTTTTTCAAACAAAATATAGGACGTGTAGGAGATTTGATAGTTTTAATATACTTTTAGGACTGTGCATACCCCTGGTACTGATACAAGGCCTAACCGAACAAGGACTAGAACTAGAAGGGACTTTAGTGAAGCTATTAGGCAACACTTCTCCTAGATGTCGTGTCCCACAGGGATGGACTACAAGGAAGATATATACACACTGAGCAAGTACTATTTCAGTTACTTGTCACTGTAGTATATATATAGTGAACTGATTGAGGTAATATCTAAGTTGATATTAAAACTGAAGTATAGTAGCGTAGAGTACAAGCCTTATATACTACTTGTACGGACCAAGGTAAATACTCGGTACTATACTTCAGTACAAACCGAGGTAACTACATTACATATCATTAGGAATAGAACACGTGAAGGAAATGATAATGTGAAAGGAATATCATCATAACAAACATAAATCTTTTACCCCGTGGACTGATAGTCCGTGATCCAACCTTTTCCCTACAACCGTGCATGATCTTAACAGTATATTTAAACTGAAACCCGGCACATCATATTTCATCACTCTTCACTTCCTTTTCCTCCATTTAATCTTTAATTCATCAAAATGGTCAATACCAGGAGCAGACGTGCTCGTACCACTACTGAAGACTCCAATAACGTTCAGGAGGAGCCAGTCATGGCAAATCCTTTCGCTACCAACATGACAGCTTTTGTGCCATTCACTGAGTCTATCTCTGGAACGGGACTTCCCCGGAGGCGCAACAATGCTTTTGGCCCAGCCCCGAGTCAACCCGCTACGGTATGGGTGTCCAGCTTACATGCCCTTGGTTCACCGGACCAATCCAAATTCGAGTACCAAGTACTCTACACCACTGATGGGCAACCAATCACAGTGCAAACACCACGTAGCAATTGCACGGTGATACCAACGTTGGAGATGGCCATCCCCCCATCTCTGACAACTCACACTCTTGCTGACAGAATGTGCCAGCAACTCACTACTCAAGCCGGTCCCTCACAGGATCAGTCTTCAACATTCACGCCCGCTGAGGTTCCCAAAGAACCTGAGATTGCAAAGCATCTTGACGAGGTAAGTCCTGACTTACTGGACCCTGAGGGATCTGATCCCGAAGGACCACACGGAGGACCAGGCGATCCTAGTGGACCGGGATCACCTCGTAGCTCCCGCGGTCCTAGCCGTTCTAGGAGTCCTGTAGCAGGACCAAGCAGCAATTGCTCCAAGATTGCTGAGCAGCGACTTATGGAGCTTTTCACCACCTTCAGGGTAACGCCCGACAACCTTGGAGGTGCTATCACAGAATTATCCACAAATCAAAATCGTGGACCAACAGAGACTGCAAGGTCAAAAGTTAAGGACCCGGAAGTTTGCGACGGTTCTAATCCGTGGAAACTGAAAGGTTTCCTCATTTCATTATCCTTGGTCTTTATTGACCGCCCCGCATATTTCACTGATCAAAGGAAGATCAACTATACACTTTCTTATCTAGGTGGCTCCGTGAAGGAGTGGTTCAAACCAGATATTTTGGATCCGAACCTCATGGCAATGCCTGCCTGGACCTCCTCCTTCGCGTTGTTGGTGAAGGAGCTTCAGGAGAATTTTGGTATGTACAATGCTCAGTGAGAAGCCGAGGACAAACTCGGGACGTTGTGGATGAAGGAGTCCGACAACGTGCAGACTTATAACATCTGCTTCAATACTCTTGCGGCTTCGACAAACTGGGACTCGCAAGCCCTTAAGTGGGCATATCAACGCAGCTTGGCAAGCTGTATCAAAGACAAAATGGCCCGTCTTCCAGAACCCACTACTCTCGCGGAATACCAGAATGAAGTCCTTCGCGTGGACAACTGGTACTGGAGATGGGAAGAAGAACGGAAACGTGAAAACGCCCGTTCCTCGGTCGCGACTTCATTCTCGAAGGCGCCGACTACATCCTCGAAGAACTCGCCAAGTTCTTCTTCATCACCCTCCTCCGCAGCCTTCTCGACAAAGGATCAGGAAAACAAGGTAGGCCTAGTGGAGGCAACCATTCATCTTCATCGACAAACTCAGCATCAACTCAATTGTTGATTGCTGCTAACCTAGGATCGGACGGCAAACTCCTCCCGAGCGAGGCAAAGTGTTGGAAGAAACTAGGACTTTGTGGTTTCTGTGGCAGGAAGCATAGGTTTGAAAATTGTGAGCGGAAGAAGGCTCGTGAGACTCGAGGCCGAGCTGCAGAGACACAGGAGATCGCCGAGACGACTTCTGTGGATTCGGAAAACTAATCAGCCGCTCCTGTACCCCGGTACAACACGGGCATTGCATTGATTCAGTTCGTACCACATGGGAAGTAAAACTCAACGTGTCCACTCTTTCATATAATGAACAATCCTTCACATTATCATTAACTTTAGATTTACCGGCTCGCGACATTTCTTCCATTTCTTCCGCCGTGATGCCATCTTTTATCCCCTCACTTGATTCTGGTTCTACTGATTGTTTTATTGACTCGCTTTTTCTAAAAGCTAATAGTTTACCCACTTCACCCATCTGTCCAATCAATCTCTGACTTTTCGATGGTTCATTGTCACCCAAACTGATCACTGAGATGACTACTCTTAATGTTTGATTCCCCTCCACCGAGCTGCTACTACTGACATTCTATGTCACCTCACTCGACTCCACTTGCAAAGCTGTAATAGGTTACAGTTTCTTAACCCGCTACAATCCGTTGATTGACTGGGTATCTCGAAACACCACTTTCCGTTTCACTAAGCAAGTTGAGTCCATCACCCCGACGTCCTCAATTCCATGGGAGATATCTCCGGAATTAACCAATCCTGCGCTGGATCAGCCTCACCTCACCTGATTGAAGAAGACTTCACGCCCTTCTTCTCGATCATGCTTTTGCCCATCACCCCATCCTTTATTGAACAAATTCCTCTTTGAACCCATCTACACCTATCCTTTGGTCGCTCAATTGGCTGCTTCCAAGCTCGAAAATTCCGAAGTTGACATTGCTCTTGTTACAATCATGCGCACCGGTTGTACACATTGCGTGTAGTGCTTTGCGCCGACGCAGCCAACCGTACATGATCAAGTCCGTCATCAATGCAACACACTGATGATATGGATCAGGTAATCTACTTCCATGATACTCATCCACCTATCCTCCTTATCCCGTTGCTCCTCCTTCAGATGGGCTATACACCATACCGCCTTCCTCTCTCCATTAGTCCACTGTCTTTCTATCCGCACTCGTTCTCCTTACTTCCGATTTGTCGTAACTACTTTAGGATATTCTGTAGCAATACCGGAGATAGCGAACTTAGCATATAAGACTTGCGGTCGTAGGTAGAAGCCTTAGTTTTAATATTGAATTGGTACGACTCCCAATAATCATACAACACTTACTCTTATCACTACTATACCTCATTCAACCCCGTCGACCTTCAGTCGATACTATCTCGATCTCAAACGAACTCAATACGGACCGCGCAGCGTAGCGAGGGTATTGTCAATAGCAGTACCAAAGGTCCACTCAATCCGCACGCTCCTAACAGCTCTAGTAAATGCAGTCCTTTTCAACCATGCATGTAAGGCCACTAAATGTGAACCTATTTTACTACGAGCAATCCATTCTGAAGTTTCAGTGCAAGCTGCTTCAACTTCAACCTCACCCAACTCCGTGGAGACGAAGACCAATACTTCCACCTTACCACCAGAGTATGTGGACTTTGCCGACGTGTTCGACGAAGTGGATTCCAAAGTGCTGCCAGAGCACCGACCTTACGACCTCAAGATTGATTTGGAGCCCAGTGTTACGACCATGCCAAGTTCAACTCCCACAGTCCCAACAATCATTCCCCGGTATTTGACTTGATCTTTTTCTTCTGTCGCGGAGCTTACCTCCGCGATCCTTTTACACTTCACCTTTATATCCCTCACGCCTTAACCGATTCTTTATATATCCTTTTATATCATTCCCTTTATACTTACCCCTTTTATCTTCCACATGTTTGACATACTATTCTAGGATACTATTGCTTAGCGACCCTTAGGTAGCAATTACAGTATAAAGCTACGAGAGTAGAATAGTTGGTCCTTATTTTAATATCGACTTTGATAGCGCACTTTGACAGTGTATACTTTCAATTAGAGTTCATTCTCAAAACCTCACCCTAAGTACAATCACGTGAGTTTCTCCCGCGATCAGAATTACCCTCATCTTTGCTTTCGGACAGTGGTGTGTCGGGGACGCTATTAATAGTAGCGTCAACGTCCAACTACCTCTCCGTAGGTTCACCTAACCCTCACCAGGATTTATCTCGGTGTTTGGTCTTTTACCCCGCGGGCTTATAGTCCACAATCCACACTTATCCCTACGACCATGCATGATCATAACACCCGGCGCCGAACCACTGATTGGTTGCCTTTACCCCCTTTCCTCAAAGGAACCTGAAGCTCTTCCCAAGTTTATTGACAAGCACCTCAAAACAGGTGCTATTCAACCATTCACCTCTACTCATGGGGCTCCAGTACTTTTTGTCCTGAAGAAGGATGGTAAACTCCGTCTCTGTGTAGACTTCTGCAGTCTTAACAAGATCACTGTTATGATCATGCACGGTCGTAGGGATAAGTGTGGGTCGCGGGGTAAAAGACCGAACACCGAGATAAATCCCGGTGAGGGTTAAGTGAACCTACGGAGAGGTAGTCGGACGTTGACGCTACTATTAATAGCGTCCCCGACACGCCGCTGTCCGAAAGCGAAGTTGAGGGTAATTCTGATCGCGGGAGAAACTCTCGCGATCGTACTTAGGGTGAGGTTTGAGATTAACTCTATTTGATACACTGTCGAAGTGCGCTATCAAAGTCGATATTAAACTCAGGAGCAACTATTCTACTCTCGTAGCTTTATACTGTAGTCGCTACCTAAGGGTCACTAAGCGATAGTATCCTAGAATAGTATGGTCAAACATGTGGAAGATAAAAGGGGTAAGTATAAAGGAAATGATATAAAAGGATATATGAGAAGTCAGCTAAGTGTGAGGGATATAAACACAAAGTGTAAAAGGATTGCGGAGGTAAGCTCCGCGACGGAAGAAAATGATGAAGTCAAAATACCGGAAAATAGTCGTTGGGACCGCGGGAGTTGAACTTGGCATGGTCGTAACAATCACCAAAAAAGACTGTTATCCTTTACCTCTTAGTTCTGATCTTTTGGATGCTCCTAAGAAAGCTAAGTTTTATACCAAACTTGATCTCACTCACGCATATCATCTAGTTTGAATTGCGGAAGGCAACAAATGGAAAACCACATTCAGGACCCGTTGGGGTTCCTATGAATGGAAGGTTATGCCATTCAGCCTTACCAACACTCCCGCGGCCTTCCAGCATTTCGTTAATCACATTTTCACTGGCCTTTTAGATGTTAATGTTATCGTCTACATTGACGATATACTCATTTACTCGGATGACGAGAAATCTCATTGCAAATATGTCCGCAAAGTTCACCATTGTCTCCAAAAGCATCAATTATTTGCAAACCTCACCAAATGCGAATGGGTGTAGACACGGTTGAGTATCTTGGTTATATTCTTTCTCCGGAGGGCTTAACAATGGGCGGTTCCCTGCAAAGTCAAAGACATTCAATCTTTCTTAGGTTTTGCTAATTTTTATCGATGCTTTATTTATAATGATATGCTGACTGAGGGCTGAATGCAAAAGGAAGATGCTAGAAACCTAACACCAACACACACACACACCAACACTCAAACACAAGTTCTTTAAGGGTGCAAAGAGGATCTAAACTTCAAAGTACAATCTTCTAAACTCTGTATTCAATGGTTTTGATAGTTTTTCTGACACAAGTTCTATCAAACTTGGGCTTGCAATTGCTACTGGGTTCTTTAATCTGACTTGCTTCTAATAACTTTACTGAACTGGACTCTGAATAACTTTACTTTCTTTTCTTTTCTTTCTGAGTTATGAGTACAATCTTTCTGAGTTATACAAGCTGTCTGACTTCTGATCTCTCTGCTTTTTCTATTCTGGTGCTGAAACTAAACTTCCCTTTTGTTGGACTAGCACTCACAACAAAAGTGGGGGGGGAAGCAAGCTTGTCTCTCTTCTTGGATTTGAGCCCTTTTTATATCCTGACCCATAGATCCAGATCTGCTGTTCTACATATTACTAATCATTCCAGAAGCTTCTCAGCTCCACAGTTCTAGAACATGTCATGACAACTGTCAGACCCCTGTCATGACACATTGCAACTGTCAGATCCCTGTCATGACACATGACAGCTGTCAGATTACTGTCATGACACTTTTCTAATCAGAATTCTGTTGTCTAGCCCCTAGCTGTCAACTTGGTAGCTTGCCAACCTGTCATCTGGATCATCATCATCTGTACAAATTTCGGAGTTTTTGCTTTCTGCTTCACTGGAAACTAACTGGGTTGGCTTATAGGACTCATCATGCATAATAATCACAAAAAAACCACTTTCTACAGGTGTAGTTGGGCACAAAGAATGGGTTTTAGTACTACTTCAAGCTAATTATAACTGAGTATGACTACTGAGAACCTTCACAGTTCATCTGTAGTGGCCTTCTGTACAATTCATGTAGTGTACAATGTACTGTAGTCTTGCTAGAAATGTCACCTGTCAATGCTTGTAGAATTTCGGAAATTCCAGGTTTTTAGGCACAGACTATTTCAGGGTGTATCAATAATTATAGCAAAATCGTACTTCCAATGACACGGCTCACGCGAAAGGACGTATCATGGTTATGGTCCAAAGAGTGCCAAGAAGCTTTCAACAAGCTCAAAGACAGCTTCGTTCATGCTCCCATCCTCGCGCACTGGCAACCTAACCTACCTCTTATTGTCGAAACTGATGCGTCGTACTATGCGCTAGCTGCAATCCTTTCGATCCTTTTACCAAACAGTGAGATTCACCCTATTGCTTTCCTATCCCAAACCTGCCAAGCTGCAGAGCTTAACTATGACACTCATGACAAAGAGCTCCTTGCTATTTTCAAGGCTTTTAAAGCTTGGCGTCATTATCTTGAAGGATCGGGCAATGCAATTGATGTGGTTACCAACCACAAGAATCTTGAATACTTCTCAACCACCAAAATCCTCATGCGGCAACAAGTCCGCTGGTCAGAATTCCTCCACCAGTTCAATATGGTGATCCGTTTCCGCCCGGGTAAATTGGGTGCAAAACCCGATGCCCTCACTAGACGCTGGGACGTCTATCCTAAAGAGGGGATACCGGCTACGCGCAAGTTAACCTGCAGAATTTCAGACCTATCTTTCCCAATGAACACTAACTACCTCTCTTTGAGCAACATTTCTAGAAGGCCCTGTGCTTTGCGCTTCGATCCTAATGGATCTACATTCACTCCATTCCACCATCCACGATTCTATTGAACAGAACCCGGAGGTGATCGCGGGCGTAACTTTAGCCAAAGATGAAACTAATACTCCTTGGACAATGGGTGATGATGGACTGCTAAAACTTGATAATCACATTTATGTTCCTAACCATCTTAACCTTCATCTCGAAATTTTACAATATTTTCATGATCACCCTCTTTCAGGTCATTTTGGACAGAACTGGACCCTCGAATCAATCTGACGCCATTACACCTTGCCGAAGATTTGGGAATTCATTCGCGACTATGTCAGCTCATGTACAGTTTGTGGATGAAACAAACCCCGTTGACACAGACCGTATGGTCTCCTCAAATCTCTTCCGGTTCCCACCCGACCATGGGATTCAATATTGATGGACTTCATCAAACAACTCCCTTCTTCCGATGGACATACAGCGATCCTCATTGTCGTCGACCAAGCCTCTAAACACGGCATCTTTATTCCGACAAACGACAAAATCATGTCCGAAGGTTTAGCAGAGTTATTCATCCATCACGTTTTCTCCAAGCATGGAGTTCCGAACCACATCACATCTGATTGTGGGTCAGAATTCGTGTCTGCTTTCTTCTGCACTCTCGGCGAAGCTCTATCTATGAAACTTCACTTCACCTCAGGTTATCACCCAGAAGCTGATGGACAAACCAAATGAGTAAACCAGACTCTGGAACAGTACATCCAGATTTACTGTGCATATCAACAGGACGATTGGTCGAAACTCCTACCAATCACGGAGTTTGCTTACAACAACGCTCCTAACGCATCCTCTGGTTTAACTCCATTCTTTGCGAACAAAGGTTATCATCCAAATATCACGCTGAGACCCAAAATTGACATTCACTCTGACCAAGCAATGGACTTCGCAGTTAATCTTGATGAGCTTCATTCTTTCCTCCGAGACGAGATTACTAATGTGCAAGCTTGATACAAAGAGCAAGTGGACCAAAAATGTATCACTCACCCTGAACTCCCTATTAATTCACAGGTTTTTGTGGTGGCAAAGTACAGCTGGACAACACAACCTACCGACAAATTCGCCGAAAAGTACCTCGGACCTTTCACCATACTCGAGCAAGTTGGTACTCTATCTTACAAACTCCAACTCCCGTCCTCCCTTAATCGTATCCACCCCGTCTTCCACATATCCCAACTAGAACCATACACACCTAACTCAATTCCCAATCGTGTTCAACCTCCGCCACCTCCCGTTGAGGTCAGCGGTGAGGACAACATCGCGGAAGTATTGGATTCGAAATTGGATTGACAATACAAAAAATGTCCACTATGATACTACATTCGTTGGGCAGGATACAAAGGTACGGACGAAGAGTTCTCCTTGGTCGCCAGGAATGAAATTCACGTGGACGAACTTGTCCCAGCTTTCCACCTCCATGTTATGATCATGCACGGGTCATAGGGAGAAGTTGGATCGCGGGGTAAAAGACCGAACACCGAGATAAATCCCGGTGAGGGTTGGGTGAACCTACGGAAAGGTAGTCGGACGTTGACGCTACTATTAATAGCGTCCCCAACACGCCGCTGTCCGAAAGTGAGGTTGAGGGTAATTCCGATCGCAGGAGAAACTCACGCGATCGTACTTAAGGTGAGGTTGAGAATAATCTCTATTTGAAATACACTGTATGTGTTACGAACGCTCTCTTTTTCATTATCTTTTTAGTACTTTAGACGCTCATTCTCCTTTTAGGTATATTAGCGCTTGCAAGAGCGCTTACACGAGCGTTTGTTTTATTTCTTTATCTTTTTCTTTTCCTTTATTTATGAACATGCGATAGCCTTGCTGCTTTCATATTATCATTAATTGTCGACGCGACTCTCTCGTGTCTGTCAAGGTATTGACAGATCTAGACCGTCTACATACATTCCTTCATATTACCTCGTTGTTTCATCATGGTGTACAGGTGGCTTTTATTGTATAGCCTCATGGCTACAGCACGACATAGTTCTCATGGATTCATTTCCCAATATGTATATAAGACAGAATATTTTGTAGAATAGTCTTTATCTCTGATCTCGTCTATTCTCCTTGGTAGTTAGACAAGTATCTGAGGACACACTCCTCCCGCATTATTCATCTTTTTGATCTACTATCTCTGTGTGACGCCTGGCCCAGCACTGAGCTACCGAGTCGCTGACAGAAGATCAGAGATCCTCATCGACCCACTCGTCACACCCTGCTAGTCTTCGACATTTGGTTGGATACTGGATACCGCTACGTTACAAACATACTCTTTTCCTATCATCACTAACAAGTCTATACCTCCTTCCTCTTCCTTCACCATCCACTTCCCATTCCATAAACTCGTCTGTGTTAAGGCCAGCGTTGGCGTAGAAACTTTTTTAATACATACCTACATCGAGACACTGTAGTACGGCTCAACCCGTGCTGAGAGGAAAATACTCTCTCTAGTGTGCCTGACTCTTACCAAAGAGTGTAAATCAGGGCTAGTAACAGAATATCGAGTCTCTTCTTCGGAAGATTCGATAGTAGGGCCGTTGGAACGAAAAGTTTTCACGCAGACGACTCGAAAGACAACGTTGCGCGAGGAGCGAACGTAGACAGTCTTCTGGATTAACACATAATTCGACACGAGTCTCTACCCCTAAGCATTCACTCTTTCATATCCTGGCGTTCGCATCAAGACCTCAGGACTTTTCACTTCCATACCCACAACCTCGCTCTACCTCTCCCGCATCTTCGGACTCGACTGTTCGTTTAGGCTCTCCTACCCCGACACCCTCATTCACAACCGAACTAGGATCAGAAATGTCTGATCCCTCCAATACCTCTATGCATGCCGGTGGTCATGTAGACAATGAAGAAGATAACACCACTACACCAATCTACCGATCCAAGAAGCCGCTATTGAAAGAGCCAAGAGTCTTCGATGGAGACATCACTAACTTCCGAGCGTGGTATCGAACGCTCACCGCTTATATCTTCGAGTTGAGAAAAACTCGACAGGTCGAAGATGATGATTACGCTATCAGCATTGCGGTCTCCTATCTTCAAGGAGGTCAAGCTGATATATGGGCAGAAGTATATACCAATGACCATTGAAACGAGGTCACTGGCGAATGGAATATTGGATACGCCCAATTCCTCGAAGACCTGAAGTCCAGCTTCTCGGATATCTCGCAGAAAAAGCAAGCGAGAGACAAACTCGAACACTTCCGACAAGGGAAGAAAACAGCCGATGAATTCTTTAAAGAATTCGAACTCCTGCTTAAAGAAGCAGGCTATGATAGGAAGAGCGATTTCGTTCTTCAACTAGCTGAGAGGGGAATCAGCCAAACGATCCTCAGCGATTTAGTCCGAACGAGGTCTGAAGAATTCGAATCCTATGAACAGCTAAAGAAGCTAGCCATAGGAAATGATTTAATCCGCCGACGTCTAGAAGACAGACAACGCGGATGGAAGGCGGGTTGGAATTACAGCCCACAAGAAAGTCGTAGCCAAGGGACTACGCAACAGCCGAAGAAATGGGAGGGCGCAAGAATGGCAGGACCTCCTCCCATGGTAGCAAGACGTGACGGATCTGGAACAATCTTTGGAGGTTCGGGACGACCTATGGACTTGGACAGAGCAAAGGCGAACGGCCTTTGTTTTAATTGTGGTGAAAGAGGCCACATCAGCAGGAATTGCCCGAAGAAGGGCAAAGCTGCAGTTCGTAGTGTAGAATTCACGAACTATAGTAAAGAAGGAACGGACAACGTTAGTGTAGAAACTAACATACGAAAAGTAGACGTTACACCAGAACTTCCAGCAGGGATGGATATGGACTCGTTCATTGCCTTGGCAAAAGGTTTTGGTTTGGGTTTTGTAAACGCTCCCCAGTAGACATAGGTCTGGAGGAGCCTAAAATAAGTACTTCGGATATGATAGATAGTGAGCTGGACTTCATTATAAAAACTGGTACTGTAGAAAAACACGCTTCTGCATTTACCCATAAAAAACCCGAAGTACCTAAAAAACCTATACAATACCTACGCCACACGGTAGAATGGACTGTCCAAAAGCTGAAAGAAGGAGATCTTACAAAAGCCGTTGGACTTTTAAAGAAATGGATACCTTCTTCGCGAGTAAGAGAAGCCTCGGAAGAAACCGTCACAAAGATACGTGCATTAAACTGGAAGACAGCAGTTAAAGCTGTTCAGAGTCTTGCAACAAAAAAGAAAAGCTATGTTCGTGGAACACGCGGACGAAGCCTAAATCTTCCAGTCATCATCGAGACGTTAGAAGACAGTCGACAAATAGTCACACAAGGATTACTTGATAGTGGAGCAACTGGTTCGTGTATTGATGGAAAGTTTGTGGAACGACATAGAATTCCGACCAAGGAATTACCCATTTCAACTCCTGTATATAACACAGACGGAACAATCAACACTGCCGGCTCTATCAGTAAATACGTCGAAGTCAGAATGACTATAGGTGATCATTCAGAACGAATGCAATTCGGAGTAACAGATCTCGGAGAAAACCATATCTTTATCGGATTAGATTGGTTAAGACAACATAACCCGAGCATCAACTGGATAAATTCCGAATTGACATTCGATCGATGCCCGACTCGATGTGGATACGATCCTCACTTCTGGACACCTGAAGATATTCAAACAAGAGCAGTACTTGGAGACGGCGAGAGGCTGTTCATATTCGACTGGGATCGATATGTACAGGAACAAGTAGATTCCAGGAAATGGACGGAAAAGAAAGCAGACGAAGAAACACGAAAACACTTCGACACTTCTACTCCGTATGTAGAGAAATACCCAGATGTTTTCAGTCAGAAGGAATTTGATCAGCTACCACAACGACGCCCTTGGGACCATGCAATTGAACTAACACCTGGTTCTAAACCACTCGATTGTAAAATCTATCCCTTGAACCCAAAAGAACAAGAGGCGCTAGATACATTCCTTGAAGAAAACATTCGAACCGGGCGTATTCGATCTTCAACCTCCCCAATGGCTTCACCATTCTTTTTCATTAAAAAGAAAGACGGTACCCTTAGACCAATACAGGATTATCGCAAACTGAATGAGATGACGATCAAAAACCGATACCCACTTCCTCTTATTCAGGAGCTTATTGATCAATTGAAGGGTGCCAAGATATTCACAAAGATGGACATTCGATGGGGATTCAATAACATACGAATCAAAGAAGGAGACGAATGGAAAGCTGCATTCAGAACCAATCGAGGATTATTTGAACCAACCGTCATGTTCTTTGGACTAACAAATTCGCCTGCAACGTTCCAAGGATTCATGAATCATATCCTTAGAGATTTGATTAATGAAGGACACGTTATAGTCTATATGGATGATATACTCGTATTCACGAATGATTTAAAAAGTCATCGAAGAATCGTGAATCAAGTCCTTGACATTCTTCGAGAACATAAGCTTTTCTTCAAACCGGAGAAATGCTCTTTCGAGAAAACATCCATAGAATATCTAGGAATCATCATTGAAAACGGCACAATTCGAATGGATCCGAAGAAAGTCAAAGCTGTACGAGAATGGTTAGTCCCGATGAAGAAACATGACGTCCAACAATTCCTTGGTTTCTGTAACTTCTTCCGACGATTTATTCGAGGATTTAGTAAAGTTGCGAAGCCTTTAACGAAACTTACTGGGAATGGAAACTGGGAATGGACGGCAACCCAACAGTATGCATTCGACGAACTCAAACGCCGAATCTGCGAAGAAGTAGTCCTTCTTATTCCCCGTAACCATGGAAAGTTTAGACTTGAAGCCGATTCATCCGACTTTGCAAATGGTGGTTGTCTGTCCCAATTCGTCGATGGAAAATGGTGGCCTGTAGCGTTCCGGTCTCGTTCACTCAATGAAGTTGAGAGAAATTATGAAATCTATGACAAGGAACTCATGGCAATTATGGACTCGCTCGATGATTGGCGCCAGTATCTTCTCGGAGCAGAAGAACAGATCGAAATTTTTACAGACCATGCGAACTTACAATATTTCAAGAAACCCCAAAAGCTGAACCGACGACAAGCTCGGTGGTTTCTTGAACTCGCAGAATATAATTTCAATCTGATTCATCGACCAGGAAAAACGATGGCTAAAGTCGATATACTGTCAAGGATGACAGGTCTTGAGACGGGGGAAAAGGATAACGAGAATATCATTCTTTTGAAACCGGAATTTTTCACTCGCGCCCTCAGCGTCTCCACGCCAGAGGAAGTATTCCTGTCGGAAATCCAAAAGAATAGAAACCATGTCGATCGACTCGTGAAAGACAACCTCGATGCCAAAAATCCTGAGTGGAAAGAAACTGAAGGGATTATTGAGTGGAAAGGACAAATTTATGTACCGAAGAACAGCGTACTCAGATCCAAAATCCTTACTAAATATCACGATTCACCACTTGCAGGACATCCCGGACAGTACAAAACAGCGGAACTCGTCACTCGTGATTACTGGTGGCCAGGAATTACCCGAGACGCTGGGAAGTACGTAGAAGGTTGTGAGAAATGTCAAGCGACAAAATCTCATCGTACTCGACCCGTTGGACAGCTTCATCCTCACACAATTCCGACTGAACCATGGGAGGTAATTGGAACAGACATGATTGGCGAACTCCCTGAGTCAGGTGGATACAATGCAATTGCAATATTCATTGACCATTTCACGAAGAGACTAAGACTAGTACCAACTCATACTACAGTTACTTCGGAAGGGATGGCAAAGCTTTATCGGGATTCTATCTTCTCCACCCATGGATTACCACGCAAATAGTCCACGATCGAGGCCCACAGTATCATTCGAGATTCATGAAGGAACTCTATAGGCTACTAGGCATTGAAGCGAACTTTACCACGGCATACCATCCACAGACAAACGGCCAGTCGGAACGGACAAACCAAGAGATCGAACAATATCTCCGTTTGTTCATTAATTATCAACAAAATAATTGGCACGAATGGTTACCTTTGGCGGAGTTCAACTACAATGACAAAGTCCATTCAGCGACAAAAGTTTCTCCCTTCTATGCGGATACAGGAAGACATCCATACAAAGGCACGGCGACTCAAATGACCTCGGATAATCCCTCAGTACAAGCTTTTGTAGACGGAATGAAGAAAATACGGAAAGAAGTAGGATCAGCTTTAGAGAAAGCTAAGGTAGAGATGAAGAAGCAATATGACGGAAAAAGAAGGAAAGGCGTAGAGTACAAAATTGGTGATAAGGTTTGGCTTGAAGGAACAAACCTGTCAATAGATCGTCCAATGAAGAAATTAGGCGACAAGAGATATGGACCGTTCACAATCCAACAGAAGATAGGCGCCAGCTCCTATAAACTGGAAATTCCACGTACATGGAAACATGTACATAACGTTTTCAACGAAGTCCTCCTCACTCCGTATACAGAACCCAGTTTCCCTACTCAACCCCGAAACACTCGCCCACCGCCTGTGGTTGTTGGAGGAGAAGAAGAATTTGAAGTAGAAGAAATTCTCGACTCGAAGAAAGTAGGCAGAGGCATCAAGTATAAAGTACAGTGGAAGGGATATGGTTCTCATGAACAGACATGGGAACCACGGTCGAATCTTACTAATGTCGACCAGTTACTCAAAGATTTCCATGAAAAGAACCCAACAAAGCCAAAACCCGCAATACTTCGACACATAGAAATTCCTATTTCCATATTTCCGACGCAACTCTTCAGACCTATCACACCACTTAACACCGAACCCAATTCCGCTTCACTACCCTCCGAAAACTTTCTCTTACGACAAGCACATCGTGGAACTCGTGCCCTAAGGAGAGGGTGATGTTACGAACGCTCTCTTTTTCATTATCTTTTTAGTACTTTAGACGCTCATTCTCCTTTTAGGTATATTAGCGCTTGCAAGAGCGCTTACACGAGCGTTTGTTTTATTTCTTTATCTTTTTCTTTTCCTTTATTTATGAACATGCGATAGCCTTGCTGCTTTCATATTATCATTAATTGTCGACGCGACTCTCTCGTGTCTGTCAAGGTATTGACAGATCTAGACCGTCTACATACATTCCTTCATATTACCTCGTTGTTTCATCATGGTGTACAGGTGGCTTTTATTGTATAGCCTCATGGCTACAGCACGACATAGTTCTCATGGATTCATTTCCCAATATGTATATAAGACAGAATATTTTGTAGAATAGTCTTTATCTCTGATCTCGTCTATTCTCCTTGGTAGTTAGACAAGTATCTGAGGACACACTCCTCCCGCATTATTCATCTTTTTGATCTACTATCTCTGTGTGATGCCTGGCCCAGCACTGAGCTACCGAGTCGCTGACAGTATGAGTGCGCTATCAAAGTCGATATTTAAACTAAGGACCAATTATTCTACTCTCGTAGCTTTATACTGTAGTTGCTACCTAAGGGTCGCTAAGCGATAGTATCCTAGAATAGTATGGTCGAACATGTGTAAGATAAAAGGGGAAAGTATAAAGGAAATGATATAAAAGGATATATAAGAGGTCGGCTAAGTGTGAGGGATATAAAAGCAAAGTGTGAAAGGATCGCGGAGATAAGTTCCGCGACGGAAGAAAATAGTGAAGTCAAATACCGGGGGATGATCGTCAGGCCCGCGGGAGTTAACTTGGCATGGTCGTAACAGTGCCCCCCGTTAGGATCGAGACCTCGAGATCCTGAATAGTAGTATGACTAAAATAGATGTGAATGATTAGAAGCAACGGGGATCAAAGTTTAAAAATTGTGATGTGATGTGAAAAACGAAGAAGAGTGAAAAATTGTAAGTTGAAACGGCCCTTAAGTCGCGAAGCATATAAAGACAGGGCTGTTTCAAAATTTTTGATAAGTCCCCTCCCTTCTTAACCATCATGTCTACCAACCCCAACGACAGCAAAACTATCCAGCAACGGCGAGAACGCATCCTGCAGGCTCAAGCCGCACGACAACAAGCCCGGGAGGAGGAGATTGCAAGGCAGGAGGCAGAGTTCGCTGCCGAGATGGAGAGGATCGAGGCCGAGGAGAAAGCCGCGAGAGAGGCAGAGGAAAAAGCCGCGAGAGAGGCGGAGGAGAAACGAAAGGCGGAAGAACAACGGATTGAGGAAGAGAAAAGACGGGAAGAGGAGAGGAAGGTAGCAGAGGAGAAGAGGATAGCTGAGGAGCGAAGCAAGAAGCAAGAGGAACTAGTAGAGGCGAGGAAAAAGGAGGAGAAACAACGACGAGCAGAAGAACGGTTAGCAGAAGAAGCTGCAGCAGCGGAGGAGGAGGAGCGCGAATGGGCCTCCGCGTTTGCCAAACTTGTGGAGGAGAACAAGAAAGAGAAGGAGAGGGCCGCGGAGGATTTAGAGAAGCGGCGGAAACACACCACAAAACCGCATCGCGGTATCGATGTTGAAATCCCGGTACCACCATCCGGGTCGCGACGAAGAGTTTTCAAGTCCAAGGCCGTGATTTCCGACGACTCAGACGAGTAGGGGGACGGTAAGGGTAAGGAGTCAGCTCCGAGGGGAGTTAAGCGTAAACGGACGATCAAAATGATCGCGAAGGTAAGTGGTAGTCTGTTTGTGATTCGCCTCGCTAAACTTTCATTTATTGTAGGGTGATAGTAATTCTGTCCCCGATGGTGAATCTGATCCTATCCCGGGGCAGGTAGAAAATTTCGAGCCTTCACAGCCACGTTCCGCCTGCACCCGTTGTGTTATGATTGGACGACCTTCGGAGTGTCGGCCACAATCCACGCGACGACAGGCTCAAGCATGCGCTGTCTGTCACCAACAACGTCAACGATGCAGCTGATCTGGGGATAACGCCGCTCGAAGGTCGCGGGGAAAACGGGTCAAATTAGATGATGAGGTATACGAAGGACCCGCCCCGAGGATCGGCGAAAGGAGGTTCGAAGGACCGGGGATAGCGGAACAACTGGCCACGATCGCGGATCAGAACAAGGCCTTGCTCGACGTCGCTCGTCGCTCCCTCGTTCTTCAACAACGAATGCTGCATCTAATGGTGCTAAGGGAAAGAAGAGAAGAAGAAGCAGAGAAAAGTGAGGATGAAGATGAAGATGGGGAAGGTGAAGACGATGAAGAAGTCAATGAAGAGAAGAGAAGAGAAGAGGTACGCGAGGGGAAGAAGCGCGCGGAGTGAACTCCGCGACGGACTACATTAGGTACTCTACTTGATTGCTCTTTATTTTTTGTAGTTTTGTTTTTTGTTGTTTGTTGCTTTTGTTGTTGTAAATAACGATGGTTTTGTTTCTTGTTGAGTTTCATAAGGGAGATGGGGGATTGAGGATCGCGGGAAATATCCGGGGAAAGAGGAAAATTTTTGTATAAGTAATTGATCGTCGCGACGATAATTGCCGCAGAGAAGAATGGATTTTTGAGGAGATCATGATTAGTAAGTGAATGAGGTGAGAATTGTGAAAGAAATGATGAGAGTGGTTAATACGTAAGAGACATAAGTAAGGATCATAGTGGACCAGGTTTGTGCGGATAGCGGAGGTGGAAAGCTGGGACAAGTTCGTCCGCGTGAATTTCGTTCGCGGCAACCCAGGAGAACTCTTCGTCCATACCTTCGTATCCTGCCCACCGGATATAGTATCGTAAAGGACATTTTTTGTATCGTCGATCCAATTTGGAGTCCAATACTTCCGTGATGTTGTATTCTTCCTCGCCGTCGACCTCAACAGGAGGCGGCGGAGGTTGAACATGATCGGGAATGGTGTTTGGTGTGTATGGCTCTAGTTGGGATACATGGAAGACGGGGTGGATACGATTAAGGTAGGACGGGAGTTGGAGTTTGTAGGAAAGAGTACCGACTTGCTCGAGTATGGTGAAAGGTCCGAGGTACTTTTCGGCGAATTTGTCGGTGGGTCGCGTTGTCCTGATGTGCTTTGCCAGCACAAAAACCTGTGAATTAATAGGGAATTCAGGGCGAGTGATACGTTTTCTGTCCGCTTGCTCTTTGTATCGAGCTTGCGCGTTAGTGATTTCGTCTCGGAGAAAAGAATGAAGCTCATCGAGGTTTACCGCGAAATCCATTGCTCGGTCAGAGCGAATGTCAATTTCGGGTCTTACCGTGATGTTAGGATGATAGCCTTTGTTCGCGAAGAACGGAGTTAAACCAGGAGATGCGTTAGGAGCATTGTTGTATGCGAACTCCGCGATGGGAAGGAGTTCTGCCCAATCGTCCTGTTGGTATGCGCTGATATGCTGACTGAGGGCTGAATGCAAAATGCAGATGCTAGAAACCTAACACCAACACACACACACACCAACACTCAAACACAAGTTCTTTAAGGGTGCAAAGAGGATCTAAACTTCAAAGTACAATCTTCTAAACTCTGTATTCAATGGTTTTGATAGTTTTTCTGACACAAGTTCTATCAAACTTGGGCTTGCTAGTGCTTTCTGATCTAACTTGCTCTAAATAACTTTACTGAACTTGCTCTGAATAACTTTACTGAACTGCACTTTGAATAACTTTACTTTCTTTGTTATAAGTACAATCTTTCTCTGTTATACATTGCTGTCTGATCTTTCTTGTTCTTTCTGTGCTTTTTACTTCATTCTATTCTTTCTATGCTTGTGCTGTGGAACTAATCTTCCCTTCTGTTGGACCAGCTATCACAACAGAAGTGGGGGGGGAAGAAAGCTTCCTGTTCTTCTTGAGTTTGAGCTCTTTTTATATCCTGTCCCATAGATCCAGATCTGCTGTTCTATATATTATTCATCATTCCAGAAGCTTCTCAGCTCCACAGTTCTAGAACATGTCATGACAACTGTCAGACTCCTGTCATGACACATTGCAACTGTCAGATCCCTGTCATGACATATGACAACTGTCAGATTACTGTCATGACACTTTTCTAATCAGAATTCTGTTGTCTAGCCCCTAGCTGTCAACTTGGTAGCTTGCCAACCTGTCATCTGGATCATCATCATCTGTACAAATTTCGGAGTTTTTGCTTTCTGCTTCACTGGAAACTAACTGGGTTGGCTTATAGGACTCATCATGCATAATAATCACAAAAAACCACTTTCTACAGGTGTAGTTGGGCACAAAGAATGGGTTTTAGTACTGCTTCAAGCTGATTATAACACCACTGAGAACCTTCACAGCTCATCTGTAGTGGCCTTCTGTACAATTCTTGTAGTGTACAATGTACTGTAGACCTGCTAGAAGTATCACCTATCCATGCTTGTAGAATCTCAGAAATTCCAGGTTTTTATGCACAGACTATTTCAGGGTGTATCAGCGCAGTAGATCCGGATGTACTGTTCCAGAGTCTGGTTGACTCGTTCCGTTTGTCCATCGGCTTCTGGGTGATATCCTGAGGTGAAGTGAAGTTTCATAGAAAGGGCTTCGCCGAGAGCGCGGAAGAAAGCAGACACGAATTCCGAGCCGCAATCAGAAGTGACGTGGTTCGGAACTCCGTGCTTGGAGAAAACGTGATGGACGAATAACTCCGCTAATCCTTCGGAGGTGATTTTGTCGTTAGTCGGAATAAAGATGCCTTGTTTAGAGGCTCAATCGACGACGACGAGGATTGCTGTATGTCCGTCGGAGGAGGGAAGTTGTTCGATGAAGTCCATCGAGATTGAATCCCATGGTCGGGCGGGAACCGGAAGAGGTTTGAGGAGACCGTAAGGTCGGTGTCGACGGGGTTTGTTTCGTCCGCAAACTGTACATGAGCTGACATAGTCGCAAACAAATTCCCGGATCTTCGGCCAAGTGTAATGGCGTCGGATTGATTCGAGAGTCCGGTTCTGTCCAAAATGACCTGAAAGGGGGTGATCGTGAAAATATTGTAAAATTTTAAGGCAAAGGTTAGAATGGTTAGGAACATAAATGTGATTGTCAAGTTTTAGCAGTCCATCATCACCTACTGTCCAACGAGTATTTGAATCGTCTTTTGCTAGGGCTAAGCCCGCGATTGCTTCCGGATCCTGTTCAATAGAATCGCGGATGGTGGAATGGAGCGATTGCAAGTCCATTACGATCGCCGCGCGAAGCGCGGGGCCTTCTAGAAAAGTTGCTCGAAGTGAAGTGGTTAGTTGCTCATTGGTAAGGATAGGCCTGAAATTCTGCGGGTTAACTTGCGCGTAGCCGGTATCCCCCTCTTTAGGATAGACGTCCCAGCGTCTAGTGAGGGCATCGGGCTTTGCACCCAATTTACCCGGGCGGAAGCGGATCACCATATTGAACTGGTGGAGGAATTCTGACCAGCGGACTTGTCGCCGCGTGAGGATTTTGGTGGTCAAGAAGTATTCGAGATTCTTGTGGTCCGTAACCACATCGATCGCGTCGCCCGATCCTTCGAGATAGTGACGCCAAGCTTTGAAAGCCTCGAAAATAGCGAGGAGCTCTTTGTCATGAGTGTCGTAGTTAAGCTCTGCAGCCTGGAAGGTTCAGGATAGGAAAGCGATTGGATGAATCTCTCCATCCGGTAGGAGGATCGAGAGGATCGCGGCTAGCGCGTAGTCCGACGCGTCGGTTTCAACGATAAGGGGTAGGTTAGGTTGCCAGTGTGCGAGGATGGGAGCATGAACGAAGCTGTCCTTGAGTTTGTCGAAAGCTTCTTGGCACTCCTTGGACCATAACCATGATACGTCCTTTCGCGTGAGCCGCGTCATCGGGAGTACGATTTCGCTATAATTATAAATAAAACGTCGATAGAAATTAGCGAAACCTAAGAAAGATTGAACGTCCTTGACTTTGCGGGGAACCGGCCAGTCAACGATAGCTTGAACTTTGTCTTTCGACATCGTTAAGCCCTCCGGAGAAAGAATGTAACCAAGATACTCGACGGTGTCTACACCTCATTCGCATTTGGCGAGGTTCGCGAACAGACGATGTTTACGGAGTCGACGGAGAACCTCGCGGACATGTTCGCGATGAGATTTCTCGTCGTCCGAGTAAATGAGTATATCGTCGATATAGACGATAACATTAACATCTAAGAGGTCAGCGAAAATATGATTGACGAAACGCTGGAAGGCCGCGGGAGCGTTAGTAAGGCCAAATGGCATAACCTTCCATTCATAGGAACCCCAACGGGTCCTGAACGTGGTTTTCCATTTGTCGCCTTCCGCGATTCGGACTAGATGATATGCGTGAGTGAGATCGAGTTTGGTATAAAACTTAGCTTTCTTAGAAGCGTCCAAGAGATCAGAAATAAGGGGTAAAGGGTAACGGTCCTTTTTGGTAATCTTGTCAAGACCGCGGAAGTCTACGCAGAGACGGAGTTTTCCATCCTTCTTCGGCACAAAAAGTACCGGAGCCCCATGAGGAGAGGTGGATGGTTGGATAGCACCTGTTTCCAAGTGCTTGTCGATAAACTCGCGAAGAGCTTCCAGTTGCTTTGAGGAAAGAGGGTAAAGGCGACCAATCGGGGGTTCAGCGCCAGGCTCCAAATCAATCTTGAGGTCGTAAGGGCGGTGCTCTGGCAGCACTTCGGAATCCACTTCGTCGAATACGTCGGCGAATTCCGCATACTCCGGCGGTAGGCTGGAAGTATCGGTCTTCGTCTCCGCGGAGTTGGGTGAGGTTGAAGCAGCTCACGCTGAAACTTCAGAATGGATCGCTCGTAGTAAAATAGGTTCGCATTTAGCGGCCTTACATGTGCGGTTGAAAAGGACCGCGTTTACTAGAGCGATGTCGACTTCGGGATTTTCGAGTTTGGAAGCGGCCAATTGAGCGACCGGGGGATAGGTGTAGATGGGTTCAAAGAGGAATTTGTCCGTTAAAGGATGAGGTGAAGGGCGAGAGTGCGATCGAGAGGAAGGGCATGAAGTCTTCTTCGATCGATTGGGGTGAGGCTGATCCGGCGCAGGATCAGTTAACTCCGGAGATATCTCCCGCGGAGTTGAGGACGTCGGGGTGAGGGACTCAACTTGCTTAGTGGAACGGAAAGTGATGTTTCGAGATACTCAGTCAATCAACGGATTGTAGCGGGTTAAGAAACTGTAACCTAATACAGCTTTGCAAGAGGAGTCGAGTGAGGTGACATAGAATGTCAGTAGTAGCAGCTCGCCAGAGGGAAATCGAACGTTGAGAGTGGTAGTCTCGACGATCGGCTTAGGTGACAATGAACCATCGAAAAGGCGGAGATTGATTGGAGAGATGGGTGAAGTTGGTAAACTATTAGCTTTTACAAAAAGCGAGTCAATAAAACAATCAGTAGAACCAGAATCAAGTAAAGAGATAAAGGATAGTGTCGCGGCGGAGGAATCGGAAGAATCGCCGCGAGCCGGTAAATCTAAAGTTAGCGATAAAGTGAAAGATTGTTTGTCATATGAAAGAGTGGACGCGTTGAGTTTTACTTCCTGCGTGGTACGATCTGAATCAACGCAACTCACGTGTCGTACCGGGGTACAGGAGCTGCTGATCAGTTTTCCGAATCCACGGAAGTCGTCTCTACACTCTCCTGCGTCTCTGCAGCTCGGCCTCGAGTCTCACGAGCCTTCTTCCGCTCGCAATCTTCGAACCTATGCTTCCCGCCGCAGAAACCACAAAGACCCAGCTTCTTCCGGCGCTCCGCCTCGCTAGGGAGGAGTTTACCGTCGGAACCTAGGTTAGCAGCGATTGACGATCGTGTCGATGCTGAACCCGTCGAAGACGAGTGGTTGCCTCCGCCAGGCTTACCTTGTTTTCCTGATCCTTTAGTCGAGAAGGCCGCGGAGGAGGGTGATGGAGAAGAACTTGGCGAGTTCTTCAAGGAGGTAGTCGACGCCTTTGAGAATGAAGTCGCGACCGAGGAACGGGCGTTTTCGCGTTTCCGCTCTTCTTCCCGTCTCCAGTACCGGTTGTCCACGCGAAGGACTTCTTTCCGGTAGTCCGCGAGATTAGCGGGCTCTGGAAGATGGGCCATTTCGTCTTTGATACGGCTTGCCAAGCCGCGTTGATATGCCCACTTAAGGGCTTGGGAGTCCCAGTTTGTAGACGCCGCGAGAGTGTTGAAACGGATGTTGTAAATCCGTACGTTGTCAGATTCCTTCATCCTCAACGTCCCGAGCTTGTCCTCGGCCTCTCCCTGCGCGTCGTACATACCGAAATTGTCCTGAAGTTCCTTCACCAGCGACGCGAAGGAGGACGTCCAGGCGGGCATCTCCGCGAGGTTCGGATCCAAAATGTCCGGCTCGAACCACTCCTTTGCGGCGCCACCTAAATAAGACAACGTATAGTTGATCTTCCTTTGATCAGTAAAATACGTTGGGCGGTCAATAAAGACCAGAGATAAAGAAACAAGGAAACTCTTCAGTTTCCGCGGGTTAGTACCGTCGAAAACCTCCGGATCCTTGACTTTTGACCTTGCGGTCTCTGTCGGTCCACGATTTTGATTCGTGGATAGTTTGGTGATAGCACCTCCCAAGTTGTCGAGGGTGCCTCTGAAGGTAGTAAACAATTCGATGATTCGCTGTTCCGCGATATCGGTGCGATTGCTACCTGGTCCCCCTGGAGGACTCCTAGAATGGCTAGGACCGCGAGAGCTAGGTGGTGATCCTGGTCCTCCGGGTGGTCCTTCGGGATCAGATCCCTCAGGGTCCGGGTCTTCCGGGTGGTCTGGTAAGTCAGGACTTACCTCCTTGGTTTGCTCCGCGATCTCAGGTTCTTCAGGAACCTCAGCGGGGATTAGGGATGAAGACCGATCCCGCGAGGGACCAGCCTGGGTTGTTAATTGCTGACGCATTCTGTCAGCGAGGGTAAGAGTTGTCGGAGATGGGGGGATGGCTGTCTCCAACGTTGGTATCGCTGTGCGATTGCTACGCGGCGTTCGTACCGTGATTGGTTGCCCATCAGCGGTGTAGAGTACTTGGTACTCGAATTCTGCTTGGTCTGGTGAACCAAGAGCGTGAAGATTTGACACCCGTACCGTTGCGGGTTGGCTCGGGGCTGGACCGAAAGTGTTGGTACGCCTACGGGGAAGTCCCGTTCCAGAGATAGACTCGGCGAACGGCGCGAAAGCCGTCGCGTTGGTGGCGAATGGATTTGCCATGACTGGCTCCTCCTGAACGTTGTCCGAGTCCGCAGTATTGGTACGAGCACGTCTGCTCCTGGTATTGACCATTTTGGGTAGAGATGATATAAATGGAGGAAAAGGAAGTGAAAGATGATAGAATACGATGTGCCGGGTTTCAGTTTAAATATACTGTTATGATCATGCACGGGTCGTAGGGAGAAGTTGGATCGCGGACTATAAGTCCGCGGGGTAAAAGACCGAACACCGAGATAAATCCCGGTGAGGGTTGGGTGAACCTACGGAAAGGTAGTCGGACGTTGACGCTACTATTAATAGCGTCCCCGACACGCCGCTGTCCGAAAGCAAGGTTGAGGGTAATTCCGATCGCGGGAGAAACTCACGCGATCGTACTTAAGGTGAGGTTGAGAATAATCTCTATTTGAAATACACTGTATGAGTGCGCTATCAAAGTCAATATTTAAAATAAGGACCAATTATTCTACTCTCGTAGCTTTATACTGTAGTTGCTACCTAAGGGTCGCTAAGCGATAGTAACCTAGAATAGTATGGTCAAACATGTGTAAGATAAAAGGGGAAAGTATAAAGGAAATGATATAAAAGGATATATAAGAGGTCAGCTAAGTGTGAGGGATATAAAAGCAAAGTGTGAAAGGATTGCGGAGATAAGTTCCGCGACGGAAGAAAATAGTGAAGTCAAATACCGGGGGATGATCGTCAGGCCCGCGGGAGTTAACTTGGCATGGTCGTAACACTCCAATACCCTCACAAACCTGGTCCATTATGATCTTTACTTATGCCTCTTATGTATCATCCATTCTCCCTATTCCCTCCCTATTCCCACATCATTTACTTATTAATCATTCCTCAAAGAACTATCCTTCCCCGCGGCGATTATCATTGTGTATCAAAATTACTTATAAACCAAAAGTTCCCTTTTCCCTGAAATTCCCTGCAATCCTCATTCCTCATTCCCCTTACTTATTCTCAACAACCAACAAAAAACAAAACCAAAACAAATCATTATTCACAACAAACAAAACAACAACAAAGATTTACCAAAAAACAAAGACTACAAAAAGACAAAGAGCAATCAAGTACCGTAGGTAGTTAATAGTCCGTCGCGGAGCTTAATCCATGCGCTTTTTTCCTTTGCGTATTTCCTCTCTTCTTTTTTCTTCCTTGTTCTCCTCTTCTTCTTCCTCTTCACCTTCTCCATTTTCATCTTCATCTTCTCCTCTTTCACTCTCATTTCCTCCCATTGCTTCTAATTCTCACCTTTCCCTTCTTACCACCATTATACCTAACATCCTTTCTTGGAGGACCAGCGAACAACGGGCGATATCCACTAACTCTCCGTTCTGACTCGCGATCTTGGCCAGTTGCTCCGCCACCCCTGTTCCTTCGACCCTTCTTTCTCCAACCCTCATGGCGGGTCCCTCATAGGCATCGTCTTCTGTCTTGGATCATTTTGCTTGCATTTGACGAGCGGCGTTGTTGCCGGACCAGCTGCAACATTGCCTTTGCTGATGGCACACCATACATGCCTGAGTGGGTTGACTCACATTTTGGGGATGGGAATCCATGGTCTTGCCAACTAAAACGCATCGCGAGCATGTGGAACGTGGTATGACCATGCGGAGTTCAACTCCCGCGGTCCCGACAATCTTTTTCCCGGTATTTGACTTCACTATTTTCTTCCATTGCAGAGTTTATCTCTGCAATCATTTACACTTCACTTTTATATCCCTCAAACTTTAACCAATTCTTTATATATCCTTTTACAGTATAAGATAGGGCATTTCTTAGAGTAGTCTCTATCTCTGATCTCGTCTATTCTCCTCGGTAGCTAGACAAGAATCAAAGACCTTTCCTCTCTCATTCACTTCGTTTGACTTGACTATCTCGGCTTGTGTGACGCCTGGTCATATAGCGAGTTAGTGAGTTGCCGACAATAGTCCCCATCGGCTATCTTCTAAATCGTGTGATGCCTGGCTGCATCGGTGAGCTAGCGAGATGTTGACACCAAGGACAAACTTGGGACGTTGTGGATGAAGGAATCTGACAATGTGCGGACTTATAACATCCGCTTCAACACCCTTGCGGCATCTACGAACTGGGAGTCCCAAGCCCTTAAGTGGGCGTATCAACGTGGCTTGGCAAGCCGTATCAAAGACAAAATGGCCCGTCTTCCAGAACCTGCTACTCTCGCGAAATACCGGAATGAAGTCCTTCGCATTGTGGTAGTGCTATCTGCCCTCCTGGTAAACTCTTACAATTCCATTACTTTTCTATTTATCATATCTTTCATCTACGGATCTATGAGCCAATCACAGCTGATATAGAAACGGCCTATCAGCTGACTTCAGTGTTTGTTAGGAGCGTGCGGATCAAGTGGACCTTCGATACCGTTATTGACAGTATCCTCGCTACGCTGCGCGGTCCGTATTAAGTTCGTTCGAGATCGAGATAGTATCGACTGAAGGTCGACAGGGTCGAACGAGGTATAAGTGTGGAGAGAGCAAGTGTTGTATGATTCCTGGGGTCGTACCAATTCGATATTAAAAACTAAGGCTTCTACCTACGACCGCAAGTCTTATATGCTAAGTTCGCTATCTCCGGTATCGCTACAAAGTATCCTAAAGTAGTTACGACAAATCGGAAGTAGAGATAACGAGTGCGGATAGGAAGACAGTGGACTAATGGGGAGAGGAAGGCGGTATGGTGTATAGCCTGTCCGAAGGAGGGACGACGGGATAAGGAGGATAGGTGGATGAGTATCACGGAAACAGATTACCTGATCCATATCATCGGTGCGTCGCATCGATGACGGACTTGATCATGTACAGTTGGTTGCGTCGGTACGAAGCGCTACGCGCGATGCGTACGACCGATGCGCATGATCGTAACAGTGTTCATATGAACACACGTCTCTTTGATTCTCTTTTATCCTTTCCACTATCCAACCAACTAATTACACATCTTATACATCTCCTTTTCGTTTCCTCATCCAACTGTATCGCAAGAATTGATATCGTATATTGGATATACGCAACATTTCAAATATTAACCATACGCAGAAAAATCTGATGAACATAACCAACACTGACACAAAAAATACAGTTATCACTTACTCTGGGGGGGAGAGATTCAGAGAAGGATAAAGGATAGGGATGGGACATGTGTTAAATCTTACGGTATAAACTTCATCTTTGTGTTTTCTTTTTATTATCATCATTCAAAACACCACTCCCCTCTATCATTTCCAACGCTGATCAATCGCCATAGCCGTTGGGTCCACCTCTTGGTCTACACTTCACTCACGGCTCCAGGACTGGTCATCCTGTTGAGTCTTCGCTGATGGCAGTAGGCGATGAGTGTGACAAAATCGCGTGTATTACCTGGAAGGATGGATTTGCGGCTGGAAGCATAAGTACACCAAGGAACTTGTTTTGCCTGGACTATTTGATCATTATTCACAATTATATTACATTTCGTTTCCGATTGACATGTATGACCGACGGACAACACAAGAGTACGTGTAGTAGTCCTGGTCAAGCCTATATGTACCAGGCAGTATCTCCTGAAAAATCAATCTCCCTCTTGCAGAACTTCAACTTCAGCGTGAATCCTTCAACTTCAGCGTAAATCCTTGGACTTCAGTGTATTTTGATGAACCGGACTATCTCGATTACATCTACGTTTAGATACAAGCAGACCCGACTGTGATATCCTTGCTGGTCCTCGCTTGGACCAAACAATCTTTTCTCAGTGTGGACAACCGGTACTGGAGATGGGAAGAAGAGCGGAAACGTGAAAACGCCCGTTCCTTGGTTGCAACTTCATTCTCAAAGGCGCTGACTACCTCCTCAAAGAACTCACCGAGTTCTTCTTCATCACCCTGCTCCGCGGCCTTCTCGACAAAAGGATTGGGAAAACCAGGTAAGCCTGGCGGAGGCAACCACTTGTCTCAATCGACGAGTTCAGCATCGACTCATTCATCAATCACTAACAACCTAGGATCAGACGGCAAACTCCTCCCGAGCGAGGCGGAGCGCCAGAAGAAACCAGGACTTTGTGGTTTCTGTGGCAGGAAGCATAGGTTTGAAGATTGCGAGCGGAAGAAGGCTCATGAGACTTGAGGCCGAGCTGCAAAGACACAGGAGATCGCCGAGATGACTTCCGTGGATTTGGAAAACTAATCAGCAGCTCCTGTACCCCAGTACAACACGGGCATTGCGTTGATTCAGTCTGTACCACGTGGGAAGTAAAACTCAACGCGTCCACTCTTTCATATAATGAACAATCCTTCACATTATCGCTAACTTTAGATTTACTGGCTCGCAATGTTTCTTCCGTTTCTTCCACTGTGACACCATCTTTTATCTCCTCACTTGATTCTGGTTCTACTGATTGTTTCATTGACTCGCTTTTTGTAAAAGCTAATATTTAACCACTTCACCTATCCCTCCAATCAATCTCCACCTTATCAATGGTTCATTGTCACCCAAACCAATCACTGAGACGACTACTCTTAATGTTCAATTCCCCTCCAGCGAGCTGCTACTACTGACATTTTATGTCACCTCACTCAACTCCTCTTGCAAAGCTGTATTAGGTTACAGTTTCTTACCTTCAAAAATAATGAAAAATCTCACATCATTGAAAATCATGTAAACAAGCCAATTGAACTAACTACCTATCTGCTATGCATTAAAAAGTTGATTTATTCAAGTATCAAAAAGGGTGTAAGAACTCTAGTTTGATTGTAACTACCACTACTACAACGACGATGACTGTAGTGATAAGAAGGATTTCCTCTGACCATGAATTCTCTGATAACAAAGGTGAATACTAATTCATCATCAGAACGACAAGAACAAGGAGGTGAAGACAACAACAACAACAACAACTACAACAACATGAACAACATTGATTATGATTACATGTATCCGGGATATTTGGTGTTGAGGTGGGTGGATATACATTATTGGTTTAGTAATACTTATTGCCAACAGCCTTCAACAGCCGCTCTCCTCCTCTCCCTCACCTGTGCGCATTCTCAGGATGTTGGACTGCCTATGCCATCTCCAAGATCCGAGACGAGGGTGAACATTGTATTCGGCGTATAACCAAGGGTTGTGCCATTGTCACTCCAGATGAATTCATCCACCATGTTTTGAGAGACGACGACGATGGGAAGGACCTAGAAGGCAGGTTCAAAGTACTCGTTGTTCATGGATTCGTGGCTTCGAATCTGAAACTCAAGTTTTATCCATATTTGGGGTGTGCAAATATGGTTTCGTGTCCATCTGCGGCGAGTAAGTCTGTCGAGTTTCATCTTCAATCTTGGACCAATACGAGGCGCTGGATGTCATCGGAAATAGCGCGTTTGGTATTATCCGGAAGGTTAGAAGAAAAACAGATGGAACAGTGCGTATCAATGCCACTCAACTTATCTGCGAACATCAACAAATTTAGCCAGATATTCGCCCGCAAGGAGCTCAGGTTTGAGAAGATGCAAGAGAGGGATTGTTACGACCATGCCAAGTTCAACTCCCGCGGGCTCGGCGATCATTCCCCGGTATTTGACTTTACTATTTTCTTCCGTCGCGGAGCTTACCTCCGCGATCCTGTTACACTTTGATTTTATATCCCTCACACTTAGCCGACTTCTTATATATCCTTTTATATCATTTCCTTTATACTTTCCCCTTTTATCTTCCACATGTCCGACCATACTATTCTAGGATACCATCGCTTAGCGACCCTTAGGTAGCGACTACAGTATAAAGCTACGAGAGTAGAATAGTTGGTCCTTAGTTTAAATATCAACTTTGATAGCGCACTTTGACAGTGTATTTCAAATAGAGTTAAATCTCAAACCTCACCTTAAGTAGAAACTCACGCGATTGGAATTACCCTCAACTTCGCTTTCGGACAGCGGCATGTCGGGGACGCTATTAATAGTAGCGTCAACGTCCGACTACCTCTCCGTAGGTTCATCCAACCTTCACCAGGATTTATCTCGGTGTTCGGTCTTTTACCCCGCGGACTTATAGTCCGCGATCCAACTTATCCCTACGACCCGTGCATGATCATAACAGTATATTTAAACTGAAACCCGGCACATCGTATTCCATCACTTTTCACTTCCTTTTCCTCCATATATCCTTTCTTTCCTAAAATGGTCAAGAACCAGGAGCAGACGTGCTCGTACCACCACTGAAGACTCTGACAACGTTCAGGAGGAGCCAGTCATGGCAAATCCGTTCGCTACCAATGCGACGGCTTTCGCGCCGTTCGCCGAGTCAATCTCTGGAACGGGACTTCCCCGTAGGCGTACCAACGCTTTCGGTCCAGCCCCGAGCCAACCCGCAACGGTACGGGTATCAAATCTTCACGCTTTTGGTTCACCAGACCAAGCCGAATCCGAGTACCAAGTACTCTACACCGCTGATGGGCAACCAATCACGGTACGAACGCCGCGTAGCAATCGCACGGCGATACCAACGTTGGAGACGGCCATCCCCCCATCTCCGACAACTCTTACCCTCGCTGACAGAATGCGTCAGCAATTAACAACCCAGGCTGGTCCCTCGCGGGATCGGTCGTCATCCCTCATCCCCGCTGAGGTTCCTGAGGAACCTGAGATCGCGGAGCCAATTGAGGAGGTAAGTCCTGACTTACCAGACCACCCGGAAGACCCGGACCCTGAGGGATCTGATCCCGAAGGACCACCCGGAGGACCAGGAGGTCCTGGTGGACCGGGATCTGATCCCGAAGGACCACCCGGAGGACCAGGAGGTCCTGGTGGACCGGGATCACCACCTAGCTCTCGCGGTCCTAGTCGTTCTAGGAGTCCTCCAGGGGGACCAGGTAGCAATCGCAGAACAGCGGATCATCGAGCTGTTCACTACCTTCAGAGGCACCCTCGATAATCTTGGAGGTGCTATCACCGAACTATCCACGAATCAAAATCGTGGACCGACAGAGACCGCAAGGTCAAAAGTCAAGGATCCGGAAGTTTTCGACGGTACTAACCCGCGGAAACTGAAGAGTTTCCTTGTTTCCTTATCTCTGGTCTTTATTGACCGCCCAACGTATTTTACTGCTCAAAGGAAGATCAACTATACGTTGTCTTATCTAGGTGGCGCCGCAAAGGAGTGGTTTGAGCCAGACATTTTGGATCCGAACCTCGCGGAGATGCCCGCCTGGACGTCCTCCTTCGCGTCGCTGGTGAAGGAACTTTAGGACAATTTCGGTATGTACGACGCGCAGGGAGAGGCCGAGGACAAGCTCGGGACGTTGAGGATGAAGGAATCCGACAACGTACGGATTTACAACATCCGTTTCAACACTCTCGCGGCGTCTACAAACTGGGACTCCCAAGCCCTTAAGTGGGCATATCAACGCGGCCTGGCAAGCCGTATCAAAGACGAAATGGCCCGTCTTCCAGAGCCCGCTAATCTCGCGGACTACCGGAAAGAAGTCCTTCGCGTGGACAACCGGTACTGGAGACGGGAAGAAGAGCGGAAACGCGAAAACGCCCGTTCCTCGGTCGCGACTTCATTCTCAAAGGCGTCGACTACCTCCTCAAAGAACCCGCCAAGTTCTTCTCCATCACCCTCCTCCGCGGCCTTCTCGACTAAAGGATCGGGAAAACAAGGTAAGCCTAGCGGAGGCAACCACTCGTCTTCAACGGGTTCAGCATCGACGTGATTGTCGATCGCTGCTAACCTAGGTTCCGACGGCAAACTCCTCCCTGAAGCTGGGTCTTTGTGGTTTCTGCGGCGGGAAGCATAGGTTCGAAGATTGCGAGCGGAAGAAGGCTCGTGAGACTCGAGGCCGAGCTGCAGAGACGCAGGAGAGTGTAGAGATGACTTCCGTGGATTCGGAAAACTGATCAGCAGCTCCTGTACCCCGGTACGACACGGGAGTTGCGTTGATTCAGATCGTACCACGCGGGAAGTAAAACTCAACGCGTCCACTCTTTCATATAACGAACAATCTTTCACATTATCGCTAACTTTAGATTTACCGGCTCGCGGCGATTCTTCCGATTCCTCCGCCGCGACGCTATCTTTTACCTCTTTACTTGATTCTGGTTCTACTGATTGTTTTATTGACTCGCTTTTTGTAAAAGCTAATAGTTTACCAACTTCACCCATCTCTCCAATCAATCTCCGCCTTTTCGATGGTTCATTGTCACCTAAGCCGATCGTTGAGACTACCACTCTCAACGTTCGATTTCCCTCTGGCGAGCTGCTACTACTGACATTCTATGTCACCTCACTCGACTCCTCTTGCAAAGCTGTATTAGGTTACAGTTTCTTAACCCGCTACAATCCGTTGATTGACTGGGTATCTCGAAACATCACTTTCCGTTCCACTAAGCAAGTTGAGTCCCTCACCCTGACGTTCTCAACTCCGCGAGAGATATCTCCGGAGTTAACTGATCCTGCGCCGGATCAGCCTCACCCCAATCGATCGAAGAAGACTTCGCGCCCTTCCTCTCAATCGCGCTCTCGCCCCTCACCTCATCCTTTAACGGACAAATTCCTCTTTGAACCCATCTACACCTACCCCTCAGTCGCTCAATTGGCCGCTTCCAAGCTTGAAAATCCCGAAGTTGACATCGCTCTAGTAAACGCGGTCCTTTTCAACCGCACATGTAAGGCCGCTAAATGCGAACCTATTTTACTACGAGCGATCCATTCTGAAGTCTCAGCGCGAGCTGCTTCAACCTTAACCGATTCCACGGAGACGAAAACCGATACTTCCAGCTTACCGCCGGAGTATGCGGAATTCGCCGACGTATTCGACGAAGTGGATTCCGAAGTGCTGCCAGAGCACCGACCTTACAACCTCAAGATTGATTTGGAGCCTGGCGCCGAACCCCCGATTGGTCGCCTGTACCCCCTTTCTGCAAAGGAACTTGAAGCTCTTCGCGAGTTTATCGACAAACACCTTGAAACAGGTGCTATCCAACCATCCACCTCTCCTCACGGGGCTCCGGTACTTTTTGTGCCGAAGAAGGATGGAAAACTCCGTCTCTGTGTAGACTTCTGCGGTCTTAACAAGATCACCAAAAAAGACCGCTATCCTTTACCTCTTATTTCTGATCTCTTGGACGCTCCTAAGAAAGCTAAGTTTTATACCAAACTCGATCTCACTCACGCATATCATCTAGTCCGAATCGCGGAAGGCGACAAATGGAAAACCACGTTCAGGACCCGTTGGGGTTCCTATGAATGGAAGGTTATGCCATTTGGCCTTACTAACGCTCCCGCAGCCTTCCAGCGTTTCGTCAATCATATTTTCGCTGACCTTTTAGATGTTAATGTTATCGTCTATATCGACGATATACTCATTTACTCGGACGACGAGGAATCTCATCGCAAACATGTCCGCGAGGTTCTCCGTCGACTCCGTAGACATTGTTTGTTCGCGAACCTCGCTAAATGTGAATGGGGTGTCGACACGGTTGAGTATCTTGGTTATATTCTTTCTCCGGAGGGCTTAACGATGTCGAAAGACAAAGTTCAAGCTATCGTTGACTGGCCGGTTCCCCGCAAAGTCAAGGATGTTCAATCTTTCTTAGGTTTCGCTAATTTCTATCGACGTTTTATTTATAATTATAGCGAAATCGTACTCCCGATGACGCGGCTCACGCGAAAGGACGTATCATGGTTATGGTCCAAAGAGTGCCAAGAAGCTTTCGACAAACTCAAGGACAGCTTCGTTCATGCTCCTATCCTCGCACACTGGCAACCTAACCTTCCTCTCATCGTTGAGACCGACGCGTCGGACTACGCGCTAGCCGCGATCCTCTCGATCCTCCTACCGGACGGAGAGATTCATCCAATCGTGTTCCTATCCCGAACCTTCCAGGCTGCAGAGCTTAACTACGACACTCATGACAAAGAGCTCCTCGCTATTTTCGAGGCTTTCAAAGCTTGGCGTCACTATCTCGAAGGATCGGGAGACGCGATCGATGTGGTTACTGACCACAAGAATCTCGAATACTTCTCGACCACCAAAATCCTCACGCGGCGACAAGTCCGCTGGTCAGAATTCCTCCACCAGTTCAATATGGTGATCCGTTTCCGCCCGGGTAAATTGGGTGCAAAACCCGATGCCCTCACTAGACGCTGGGACGTCTATCCTAAAGAGGGGGATACCGGCTACGCGCAAGTTAACCCGCAGAATTTCAGACATATCTTTACCAATGAACAACTAACTACCTCACTTCGAGCAACTTTTCTAGAAGGCCCCGCGCTTCGCGCTGCGATCGTAATGGACTTGCAATCGCTCCATTCCACTATCCGCGATTCTATTGAACAGGATCCGGAAGCAATCGCGGGCTTAGCCCTAGCTAAAGACAACTCCAATAGTCGTTGGACAGTAGGTGATGATGGACTGCTAAAACTTGATAATCGAATTTATGTTCCTAACCATTCTAACCTCTGCCTTAAAATTTTACAATATTTTCACGATCACCCCCTTTCAGGTCATTTTGGACAGAACCGGACTCTCGAATCAATCCGACGCCATTACACTTGGCCGAAGATCCGGGAATTCATCCGCGACTATGTCAGCTCATGTACAGTTTGCGGACGAAACAAACCCCGTCGACATCGACCTTACGGTCTTCTCAAACCTCTTCCGGTTCCCGCCCGACCATGGGATTCAATCTCGATGGACTTCATCGAACAACTCCCCTCCTCCGACGGACATACAGCAATCCTCGTCGTCGTCGATCGAGCCTCCAAACAAGGCATCTTTATTCCGACTAACGACAAAATCACCTCCGAAGGATTAGCGGAGTTATTCGTCCATCACGTTTTCTCCAAGCACGGGGTTCCAAACCATGTAACATCCGATCGCGGTTCAGAATTCGTGTCTGCCTTCTTCCGCGCTCTCGGCGAAGCTCTCTCCATGAAACTTTATTTCACCTCAGGATATCACCCAGAAGCCAATGGACAAACGGAACGAGTCAACCAAACTCTGGAACAGTACATCCGGATTTACTGTGCATACCAACAGGACGATTGGGCGAAACTCCTACCGATCACGGAGTTCGCGTACAACAACGCTCCTAATGCCTCTACCGGTTTATCTCCGTTCTTCGCGAACAAAGGCTATCACCCAAATATCACAGTAAGACCCGAAATTGACATTCGCTCCGACCGAGCAATGGACTTCGCGGTTAATCTTGATGAGCTTCACTCTTTCCTCCGAGACGAAATTACTAACGCGCAAGCTCGATACAAAGAGCAAGCGGACAGAAAACGAATTACTCACCCTGAATTCCCTATCCATTCACAGGTTTATGTGCTGGCAAAGCACATCCGGACAACGCGACCTACCGACAAATTCGCCGAAAAGTACCTCGGACCTTTCACCATACTCGAGCAAGTCGGTACTCTCTCCTACAAACTCCAACTTCCATCCTACCTAAATCGTATCCACCCCGTCTTCCACGTATCCCAACTAGAGCCATACAAACCAAACACCATTCCCGATCGCGTTCAACCCCCGCCGCCTCCTGTTGAGGTCGACGGCAAGGAGGAATACAACATCGCGGAAGTATTGGACTCGAAATTGGATCGACGATACAAAAAATGCCCCTTACGATACTACATTCGTTGGGCGGAATACGAAGGTACTGATGAAGAGTTCTCCTGGGTCGCCGCGGACGAGCTTGTTCCAGCTTTCCACCTCCGTTATCCTCACAAACCTGGTCCACTATGATCCTTAATTATGTTCAATTACGTATTAACCATTCTCATTACTTCTTTCATGACTCCTAACCATTTACCTACTAATCATGACTATTCAAAGACCATCCTGCCCCGCGGCGAATATCGTCGCGACACATTATTAATTATGCACAAATATCTCACTCAAAATGGGTCTTGGAGCCAGTGATGCTGACTGGTATATCCCTGAAGATGCTAGTGCAGCTATTGAGCTCTTTTATAAGGCTGAAAATCATGGAAAACTTGGGCAAGGTGGAAATCCCCCAAAAGCTGCTTTGAATGAGTGTGCTGCTTACTTGGTCAAGAATTTGAAGGTGTATAAAGGTAGCCCAAGGACTGCAGGTGCTATTGGAAGAAGTTATGGGCTTGGTTAGCTCTCTTTTTCTTTTTGTGCCTCTATCAACATCACTCTCAGATTAAGGGTATCTTTGAAGCCACTGTCGCGGTAGCTTAGTGTGCTAAGGATGGCGCGACACGAAATAGGATAAAATTGTAGATACTTAGCTTAGTTCTCTTAATAACACACAGCATAACAGTGTCAAAGTGTGAGTTCAGATAGTCTAAGCGGAAAAGTCCCTCATACAGGTCTTTGTAGGTAGTTATATATAGTGAGTGGTCAGGTACATAAGTGATACGGCGTCCGGGAGTTGAGTTCAGAGTCCTGGATGGTGAGGTGGGAGTCTACTGCGGCGACAGTCCAGAGTTGAGGTTCAGGGGTTGTTGGAGTGCGGAAGGAGTGTGGTGAAGGAGTGGATCGTGTCGTGGCAGCCACCCTTGTGTTAGAGATATGGTCATCAGTACATACAGGTGCCGGTGTGTATCAGCAAAGTGCCATAGTAGATTCCTACCCTCCTTATGGTCTTGCAATGTTTACTTACCTGTACATTGTTAGGCACTACTTAATCAATACAGAGTTTATCTCTTCACTTGTACATTGTTAGCTCTCACACCTTGCCGTGAAGCAGAACAAATTTGTTGGTCACTCTGGTTGGAACTATGATGATGAGACAGGCTTTGGGGTGACAGACATAGATGAGTGAAATGACTTTGTCTGTACTATCAATGTAATTAAGTGCACAAGTGCGTCTGTCACGCATCCAAATCTGGCTGTGTTGCACAGCCGCAAAGTAAATCTAAATCTAAAATCCGAAATCTAAATCTGCCGCCGAACTGGCTCTTACAGAATCTTACAGGATCTTTTCTGGGGCTGGCAAATATTGCCATATTTTGCCATATTGTCATATATTGTCATAGTTGAATGATATTGCAAAATTCAGGTAAAATCTGTCAAAATATGACAAAGTTTGTCATATTTTGACATTTGGGGTTTTCCTAATGCACTCGTTGATCCAACGAGATCGATCCTTTCCTTATGCTCATAAGCCATTTAGGAGCTGGGAGGCGAGATTCCCAGCACCTCCCGATACCCCTCTTGAAGATGGTTAGAAGAATGACAAGTGACTTGTCGATGTCCAGCTCTTCTTATACTCCCCTTGGGTAATCTGTTCTTCCAGATTCTATTCGGACGCTACCACGCACATTCTCACTCCAATTGCCATTCTTATCACCCCCGCAAGGAGCTTTATTTATGTATTTATACAAGGCTCGAGGAGAAACGACCTAAAAGTCTCCCATCTCTTCTTAAGTACAAGTTTCGCACCTTAGTATTTACCATGTCTTTGAAAAACAGATACTCTACGCCTCCTCGATTGGACGAGTCAAAAATTGGGGTATTGAGTTTCCCTCAGTATGTGTGGATGAAGGTCAAGTTGATGGTTATACGTCAGTTGCTTATAGTCCCTGCTGTCAGTACTTTAACGGGGTTGACCGTTTTTTCTTTTAGCTCTGGTCATCGCACGCGAAATCCTCCTCTCCCCCTTCGTCGCCCGAAGCAAGAACCTACCGTTAAAGCGGATCATAGGCGACAGTGCCTTTCGTTTCCTCGCTGATTATTTTCCTGAACCAGAGCTTCAACAAGTTCTCGGGACCTCTGTCGGCGTGTATTCGACCTGGGCTAGGAAGGAGAATTTACCAATCACAATTGAGGAATTGGAGGACGGGGGGAGGTTAATGTGGATTGGACCGAAGACAACCGAGAAGATGCTTCTGTATTGTCACGGTAAGCTAAATATTTTTACATAACTTGATCAATCTAACGCTTTTCCTACTCAGGCGGAGGGTATATCTTTGCCATACAAATTTTTACCATCTCATTCTGGCGCTACATACAACTACAGCTTGAAAAGAGAGGACTCAAAGTGGGAATCGCAATCATGTCATATTGTAGGTTCTATATTTGAATATCCCCCAGAACATTAACTTGTCTTGACGGATAATTACAAGCGCTGATCCCTGTCAGCCAATTCCCCACTCCGTTATGGCAAACTAGTCGAGCGTTACAGCATTTGCTCTCAGTAGAGAAAGTTAAACCCTCGAATCTTGTTTTGGTTGGAGACTCTGCCGGAGGCAACCTCGTATCCCAAGTTCTCTCTTCAATGCTTCACCCTCTTTTCGACCCACCGATTATTCCCAACGGTACCCGTATTCGAGGAGCGTATATGATGTCTCCCTGGGTCTCACTTACCGGGGTTTATACTGGCGAAGGCACTACTAATAACCAACTTCTTCCTTCTTTCACCGAAAACAACCACTGCGATGTCATCGGCAGGGATGCTTTGCTTTCCGGGGGCAAAACTGTTCTTGAGGGCGCCCCGAATCCTACCACGACGGATTATCCGTACTTGGAGCCTATCAATGCCCCCTATAACTGGTTCCAAGGCCTTCCTGACGTCGCTGAGAGGGTTTTTATATCAACAGGGGATGCGGAATGTTTGCGAGATGCGGATAGGTTGTTTTTTGAAAAGATTAAACCATTCCATAAGGAAACAGAATTTTTTGAGCACGAAGGAGGGGTACATAACGATCCTTTCTTCGATTTCCAGGTTGCTGATGGACCGTTGGGTGGGAAGAGACAGAGTCTGACTCCGAAAATCCTCGAATGGGTTTGGAAATGCTTTGAGGGAAAGTAGTACAGTGGGAATATGGTATGCCGCTTTCAAAATTCTTCGAATGAAATGAAGGCTTAAGCAACACTTGCCCTAACCTTGACAGTCTTCATATCGAACATTTGTATTGTTATTCTGTCTATACGCAGCTTCAGTATTGCTCGTAATATTCTGGGACATGGTACTGTAGTACATGGAAGATATACGCATCCCTTCATGACTCGTCACGTAGCTCCACGCAAAGAATTTGAGACTCCATCATGTCGACCCACCATAGCACTACAGTCACGATGAGCTTAACACAGTAAGTACGCCGTCCACTGGTTTCACTTCGAGTTGGGCACAGTTTATGAACTTAACATGATAAGTACATTGGACTTGGACTGTTGTGGAGAAGGATAAAATCGCATTGAGACACAAGAATAGAACAAATAGTCATACGGTTCATATGTATAGAATGCTCCATGAACGAAATTTTTATCGGCTGTTCTGTGTGATATCGCGAGAACAGACTTTGTTGTTAGCTGGTATTAGTACTATGAAAATGCATGGAAGGAGAAACGAGGAAAGACGATATGAAAATAGCTCCTGAATACAACAATAATGCCACTATGCTACTACTAACTCCCTTGTTTTTGCATTTTCCCATGAACGTATCAATGTCACGAAGGTCCCCGTGTTCAAAACTGTGAAGTGAACGTGAACCCGTGCACGGCCACTCGATCTTTTTCAAAAAGTTTGGAGCCATCATCCAGGGTCTCCATTACGATATGATAAATTCGATCACAGAGCTGGGGCCAAAGCCATATTGTGCTGCTGCCATGGTGCATCCACACCATAGCACCCTTCTCCAAATTTAACGACCATTTTTCATTGTCGTCAGTTTGAGCAGCAGATACAAGGCTAATTTATATAACTCGCACATGCAATGGTAGTAGAGAGGCGAGAGCATTTCGTTGTTCAGTGAGGTTGACAGCGCATAGAGCCTGGAAATTAGCACCGTTGTGGACGATAAGGAGAGAAGGTAGCCTCGTATTTCGTCAATTCCCCATGTACCTGCTTGTTGTCCTTGAGTATACATCAGCAAAATCGGAAATGTATAATCCGCGTGGAGCCACGCAGATTATACCGAATTATACCGAATTAGGCCTGTATTGCCATGTATTGTCACAGGGGGGCATGCACAAATGCAATACGCAATTATACCACAAAATACTTATCAATACTATCTTATGAGCTGAATATACAACCGTTTATACTGCTCGATACGGTCAAATATGTTCATTATACGGTCAAATACATTTATGACGGTCAAATATGTTTTTTATATGGTCCAATATGTTTATTATTCAATCTAAATATTGTTATAATACACTGATACAATGAATATTACATCTAGTATACAGATATCACTATACAGTCGAAAACTTAAAATACAAGCGTTATAACCATTGAAAGAAGGGAGAAGGTACTAAGGTAGGCTGAAAGTAGTGAGCAGAGAAAACGTGATAGCAGGTGCAGCAGAAAAACCAAAAAAGGGGTGCCAACAGTAGAGGAGAGAAAAAAAGGTTCAACCGGGACAGAGGAATGGAGAGGCGATGGACTCGATGGAAGGTAGTGGAGAAGAGTGATAAACACAGGGATGGAAGAACGGGGAGGCGATGGAGGTGATGGCGAGTAGAGGAGGAAAATAGCCTGATATAATAGTGACAATGAGTAATGAGACAAGTCGAGAAGTTTTTTTGGAGAAACATACCTACATCGTGAGTAGTACAACCAAGCCCCGGATTGGACGCCAAATTATGACCGTTGACACGAGGAAGGCTGTAAAAAAAAAAGTAAGCTAACATTCAAAAACAAAAGTAAGTATTCACAGTTATGGTTGCTGGAATTGCATGAACATTTGTGGCGACGAGGAAGGCAGGCCAGATGCAAACTTGAGTAAAGTGCCAGAGTCAGAAAGAGAACATGGGAAAATGATGAACGCACCTCAATCTGCTGTTGTTGTTGACGGTCAACCTTTCGGAGGACTCAATGGAGGGAGAGATAAAAAGATGGCGAAGTCAAACCATGAGAATTTTATTCTTATCAACAAATACCCAACAGCACGTGCCTGCACGTTGTGCTTTTAGGCGTGTGAATTTTTCCAAAAGTAATTACCTATAAAGATGTATAATTGTGGCATAATCCGCGCATAATCCGTGCATGATTGGGTATAGCCAAAATAGTGGATCTATTGTCAATCAGATTTGGGATTTGTATAATTGAGCGTGATCCGGTATCACGTTTATACCAATATGCCGGAAATACAAATTATACATTTGGGATTTTGCTGATGTAACTTCTTGATCATAGAGTATAATTTCCAAGACAGCGGCGCACGATTCTGTTGTAAACACAAGCCGGGGTCCAGCAATCAGGGGCTTGACTATAAGATCGGGGGGACGAGTTGTGATCAGGAGGCTCGATCCCTCGACTGCTCGTGTGGTCTATCTTTTTCTTTGATGTTTTGTGACCATCGAGTGGCTTTAGAGAGCAACTCAGGAAGCTTAGACTCTTGCGCAGCCGAAATCGAAATCCGAGTTTTCAATCACCGGCCAAGCCGAGGGGATATAGAGACGCACAGAAACAAGGTCGAGCTTGAATAGAGCAAACGCGGGATGAAGGAACAGATCTGTGACAAAAGTCGGGCCGCTTCAATTCCCTCCCCATGGATATAAGATGAGCCTTTAAGTCATTCCTGAATCTTGATGATGTGGCACCTTTGGTCCCTTCAGAATGAGCTCAACATATAAGTGACCCAAATAGTCCCTATTGATATCCCGTTATCTGTATTTGGCGGCAGTAACTAGAAAAACAGAGATCATGTTGACAGGATCTTGTGAAAACAGGCCATTATATTCGTCAGTGGTATCTAGCATCTTAATCGACCAGCGGGAGCTCCGCGAAGCAACGCTGAATACGAGTGGTGCACCCGGAACAAGAGTAATAGGATAGTTCCTTCAAATGGGCTCAAAAAGGTGGCCTGAAAATCAACAGGATGACCGAAGTGGTGTTCTGGATACTGGAGGTCTTCCAGTCTGTCATCATCATGAAATAGGATTTGATGGGGTGGCGGCTGGTGGCGGTCATGGTCAATGTGAATAACATGTGTGCCTCTCGGGCTTTTGCGTGTGTCCCGACTCCCAAGGACATCAGAAACTCCAGCCTCCAAGAATGAGTCCAAGCTCTAATTCTTGGGAATGTTGCACAAGATGCCTACAGAAAAATGCAGAGTCCTTCGTTATGTTTTATTACAGCTCTTACCCATTCAGGAGGATATTTTGCATAGCTGTCCCCGGGAAAGAATCCGGATTGATTGAATCGTGAGGTGTTCACTTCCAAGTGTGCATTGTTACACTAGGTGTCCGTACGTACGTCTCAGTATAGAATCATTAAGTTTGTTGCACATAATCTATCCTGAAAGTCAGCTGTGTGTGGAAGGAAAGAACCTAGAAGGAAATGTATTTGTGCCAAAAAAATCCTGAAGAGATACAAACGACCAGGAACTATGCCTATTTGTGCACACTCTTAGGTCATTTACTTACTCGTCTTTGTACGTTTTCTATATCTTTGCTTGACATGCTCGAATCAACATATCATTATTCCACAGCCAAGATACGATAGTACCTAGATCGTGCGTCCTGAATTCGTTCAGTTTGGGTTTAGCTCTGGACTCTGTATCCATGACTCGATGCTTCCAAGACGTGCCAACCAAGTATACGCGAAATAGCAAGAAGAAAACCTGAAAAAGTGTCTTCCAACCTGCGAGGCTAATAAAAGATCGATTGTAATTCTTTGCTTTATCCCTACAGTTTCGGTTTCATTATCGCTATCGGATCGCATCATTATTTCTAATCAACAGGATCGCTGCAATGTAAATCCGAAGTACATGTCACTGATTGAGAAAAATGACGAAATTTCTACAACTTGAAATTTGAACACTTATCTTCAGTTTTATGCTATATTTGTGATATTTTATGTCCTTTGATGGTGTGTTTAAGTCGCAAGTTATGTATGAGTTTTCATTTAAGTACATACATTTTAAAATTCATATTTTACGATTACTATGTAAAAGTCAGAAGAAGGCTTGTGTGCATTGTATGTTTCGTAAGTTAACATGTCCGTTTTGCCAGGCAAACACCCGCAAACACTGACTTTTACTAGCTCCCTACGCGGGTTTTCAAACAAGACGATGAAATCACTTGGTCAATTAAGTCAAACTTCATCCAGGTCTAGATTTTTGAAACCTGAAACGGTCAATACTGAGTACTGAACAGCAACGAAACACGCCCGAACATAGAGGAATCTTGGTAGACCCGGGGACATGAAAACCACAAATGTTGCGAAAACATTACCTGCCGCGAATAGCTTAGCTCTGACACAACTTGAACTCCGCAGCTTTTATCCGTTTTTCATTTGATTAGAGCCACCCTCGGTTCAATAAGATTCGAGCGCCTTGAGCTTTATGTGTGATACAGAATCTGCGCTCATTTCAGCATGGCAGTGCAATTGTAATCCAGGGGTGGTGTACCCCATTTCTAACGATACTTAAGAAGGGGGCCGTTCGATTCCATCTATGTTCTTTCATTGGTCTCTTGCACTTTTGTCGTTGCTTTTTTCTTCTGACCTCATTGGCAGTTATCTCGCAATCTATCCATATCCCCAACGACAATGGAGCATTTGCTAGAAATTATGGTCCTTGTTCTACTCTTGATTGCATGGTGGACTATGTCGCAATCCAAGCCTCGTCTGCCTACCCAATTTGCGCATCTCAAGCCGGTACCAGGACCTAAGGGGCTTCCGTTTATTGGTAATGCTCTCGCAATGCCACGAGTGAAAGAATGGAAAGTTTTCAAGGAGTGGTCTAACATCTATGGTACGGTATCTTCCTGGGAGCTGGTCCCTTGACTCGACTCAAGAAACCATGCAGGGAATATATTCAAAGTCTCAGTCTTCGGACGAACTATCATCGTTGTCAACTCGTTTGACATCGCAATAGAGCTAACAGAGAAGAGAGGAGCAATCTATTCATCTCGTCCTCGATTAGTGAGTACATAAATCCTGTACTATATCATGTGGCGTCCAACTGATCGTCTTTTTGAATAGATTATGGCTGGAAAGCTGTAAGTAGTACAACCATTGTTACCGAACTACTTTTTTAGAATACTTAATCAAAATTGCGATCACCAGGATGGGTTTCAACGCAACATATCCCCTTATGCCTTATAACGATGGATTACGAGCTGCCCGGAGACTCGCGCATCATACGCTCAGTCCTAGACCTGTCAAATCAATGCTCCATGTCCCAGAGGAAGAAGCTGGAAGGTGGCTTCGTCGGCTGCTTAACAATCCCAAAGGGTGGAAGCAGTCTGTCGCTGAGTAAGTTGTACAACCAATTTTCCCCTCGAAGAACCTACTGACGATGAGTGAATTATCACATAGAGTTAACGGTGCTGTGACAACCAAGATCGTATATGGATATCAAGCAGGTGGTGAAAAAGATCCTATGGTTAAGGCGTTCGAGGTTGCACTGCATGCGTTCTCCTTGGCCATTGCTCCAGGGGCCCATCTCGTCGACTTTTTCCCATCTTGTACGTTCATTGATGTTACCTCCCGTAATTCTCTACTGATTTTGGCTCGCAGTGCAGAAAGTCCCGTCCTGGCTATTCCATTTTGGATTTAGAGAGCTCGCAGACCATGGCAAAGATGCTCTGATGTATTCTGTCGATGCAAGTTGGACCTTTGTGCAGAACCAAGTCGTATGTTGCTTTTTTTCCCTCCGAGTCGACCTCAAGAATTTTTTTTCTTCTTTTTCCTTACCAGGCTGCCGGAGTTGCTCGTCCTTCAATGGCTTTGGATACTCTTAATCTCATACAGAGGGAGAAGAACCAGAAAGCTTCTGCCGATATGGACGAGGTTGCGAAATGGACTGCGGCTGCTACAGCTGGGGCTGGCGCACATACAGTGCGTGTTCTGTTCATGGATTCATTCAAAGTTGGTTCTGATCAGATAACTTGACATAGCCCGTGTCTGCGCTGATGTTTTGGGTCCTCGCCATGGTCGCACACCCTCAGTATGTTCTGTCAAACTCAACAAAGTTGAAGCTTCCCTGATACTTTTTCTACTAATGATAGTGTGCAGAAGAAAGCTCAAGAGGAATTAGACCGTGTTGTCGGCAGAGACCGACTTCCGACTCTTTCTGACAGACAAAACCTTCCATACATCGAAGCCATCATCAAGGAAGTCCTTCGCTGGCATCCAGTCACTCCTTGTGGTTTGTGTCTGAATTCGCAAGTTTGGATTCTAAAGCAGCTAATGAATGTCATCGGTTTCCTTCTTTTCAGGCGTTCCTCATACATCAACGGAGGATGATGAGTACGAGGGAATGTTCATCCCTAAAGGAACATCGATCATTCTAAATCAATGGGCGATGCTTCATGACCCTACGTACTTTTCTGAGCCCGAGAAGTTCCTTCCAGAAAGATTCCTCGGCGAGTCTCCTGCTGATCAGGTTCGCGCAGGCAATCCGTATGCTGTTGCCTTTGGGTTTGGACGAAGGTATGTGTAATTACCCTCAACCTTCTGACTTGATGATTTCATAGTCTCATCGATGACATTATTCAGAATATGCCCAGGACTTCATCTAGGCTCAGTGATGCTCTATTGCTTCATTTCCAAAGCATTAGCAACGTTCGACATCAAGCGTCCTATCAATCCTGAAACAGAGAAAGAATGTGATCCTCCCGTGGACGCGGCACCTGGAAACGTTAGGTGCGTTTCTCCTTTCCTTTCCCCTCTACGACTGATGCTGACAATGTCCCAGCTTCCCAGTAGAATTTGACTGTCGTTTTGTGGCTAGAGACCAAAAGGCAATTGAATTGATCAACCGGGATACGGAAGAGCTCGTTAATGCAGAGGGAATGCCTTCCGGCTTTGAGATTCCTCCCGAATCCCATTCGATGGCGCATCATTGGTGAAGGCTCCTCGTAGAGCACCAGAATTTCTAGATGTCATCCTCGCAACCTTCAACATAGTATGTGAACTTCCATCGGTAATAGTACATGTACCATGTAATACCTATATTAATTAGAACCTGTACAAATATCGGAATTGAAGCTTTTTGAACCGGATGCTGCTAGGCGCCCACGGATAATATCAAGAATTAGACGCCAGGTCATCCTTTGGATTTCCGACTTGAATGGCGCATTACATTCTTCGAAACTTTCGAACGCCAAAAGCCGGTATTATTCAATAGATATTCTCATAAGCAGTGTTTTTTACTTGGACATCTTGCTTCGCAGTCATCGCTAAACCAAGTCTGTTAGCAGGTGTTCAGGGCAATGGCTTTTAGTATACTGCAGTGTAGATTCTTCTTCAAAGGTTCTGCTTTTAACCACTCAAAGCTTGACAAGGGGTTGAAACTTGAACTATACTTGAGGATTGTTCTTGTAGGACAGATGAAGAAGTTGTTCGTTCCATTGCATTTCATGGTACGTCCTTCTGATACTTAACAACGTTTATTGACGCATTATGTTCTACATCATACTAGTTATGTACCCTCGAGTTTCAGCCCGCGAAAAAGACTATAGTCAACCTTTCTGGGTCTTCAAAATCATTGTGGTCTCAATACTGCCTGCCCCTGGGACAGGGCTGGAAGTGAGTGGCAGCATGATTTTCCCTGATCCAGGATACTCATTGATTCGCGACATCCCAGGAATCCCTCACGACCAGAGCCTACTTCTTTCCTTCTGGTTATACGATTACTGGAAGTGAGTTTTGTGTTTGGCTTTCTGATTTCTCTATATCACACCCGGACTGATGCTCTGCCGCTTGCTTATTACAATGCGATCTCTTGTACTCAGAGTTCAATTTTTGGATCATGTTGTGTACCCAATACTCTCAAACGACCTTGGAAGAAGCAACGAAGCATGTTGAGTAAGTTTCTTGCTCATGACGGTATATTCAATCCTTATTCATTCGCTATATTAATTCAAGCTGACTACGGAGGCACTGAAATCGCCTCAGCCCTCTCCCTCGTCTACTCTTCTTTACCCAAACCTCTCGTTCTCCCCGTCGCAGTCATCCTCCTCACAGACGGAAGCGCCTGGGATGTTTCCACCTGCGTCTCACATACTCAAACCGCGCTTTCTACTCTTCCTCACTCAGCCCCGGACTCCTTCATAAGTGTTGTTCACGGTGGGCATCAGCGACAGAGCGTCTTCGGATACTTGTGATAGTATTGCTCGTGCAGGGAACGGGATGGCTGTGTATGTGAAACAGGGAGAAGCGATTGCTGAGAAATGTGCGAGAGTATTTAGAGCTGCAAGGTCGCTGCAGGTCGTGAGCATTGTAGTCTCTTGGATGGGACACGGAGTGGATGAAGGTGCGGGCCTTGAACACGGTATTTTGGCTCAGGACGGAGACCAAGAAGGAATTGAGGGTAACGATGATGATTTTGAAATGATGGCAAATATACGGAATGAAGCTGAAAGTGACGTTCCTGCAAGTGCTGCACCATTAAGCATATTTAACATCGACGACGATGATCGACAAGCCACCGGTCCTCCCCCAGCACCAGACCCTCGACTTCCACCTCCTCCTACAATTTAACAAGCTCCTCTTCTTCTAACGAATATATTCCCTGCAACGAGAACTCAGGTCTACGCTGTTATTCGTACACCCCAGTCCGAGATTGACTCTGAAGGCGAGCGGCTTCCGAAGTCCGTCAAAATAAGAGGTGTGGTTAGTACGACCGGGACTCCTGTCGAACTCGACGTGCCTGTCTCTCAGCTTCTTCGTCTATCGAGGTCAGTTGATAATTTAGACAGCGGTGATAGTGCTGGCTCCTCCTCCCTACACCACTTTGAACAACTCTTCCTGCATATTCTTGCCGTATCACAGACCGTCAGGATGGGACACATGCGTTTCCCACTTTCATCGCCGACGAAATCCAAACCGACGATGAATTAAGGGAAGCGTATCTGAAGAAAGAAATTATCCGTCTTGGTACGACGTATGGGCTTACCAGCAAACACACATTTTTCGTCGCGGTGGATAATCGAGTCGTTGGTGGCTCTGCTGGATCCGGAAATTCCTCAACAAATCACACAAGTGAAGATAACATCATCCCTGTTTCTGCGTTTTCAAAAAGGCGGATAGCTGTTCAAAGTCAATAGAGGGGAAGCGGGAAAGCTGTAAATGAGAAGTTTGAAATCATCTGCTGTTACTACTTCTACTCCTCCTACCACATCTCACACTTCCGCCCCCACCTCGATGTCCATCCCGAAGACCTTGTCCGCTAGTGATTGCCTCAACGGCAATCGCTCGCCTTCAACAATTCAACGGTCAGCTATTCATGACCTCAAGGCTCCTTGTACTTTTAGGAATCACCGAATCTGTACAGGAAGTGGAGATGAAATTGGCTGCTGTGAATAATCCATGGCGATGTTGGTGCAACGGTCTTGGCGTGGGTGTGGATGGATGGTGCGGAAAGCGTTGGTGATGAGGTTTTGGGGATGAAGGAAAAAGCGAGGGAATGGGTTGAGGGTCAGATTGAGAGAACGGAATATTTTCTGGATGTGAAGGAAAAGGTAGTTCACGCAATGACTAGTTGGGCGTGGTAGAACACGGTAGAATGGTAACACAGCAATAGATTTACTGGTCTATAGCGCTGTTCATCAAAGGAGGTGCTTTATTACATGCCGCTATTTGCGAGGCAACGATCTGTACTCGTACAGAATGTAAGATATCATGTAATTCATAAAGTTCTGATAACGAACGCATGTAGTACCGCTGAAGGTGCTTAAGACGGCGTTTTGATTTTTTTCCTTCAGCTGCATTCAGTGCTCTCCCTTTAGGCCTTGTGCGCCCTAGCCTTACCAAATCCCTAATGGTGACGAACGACCTGCTTGAAGCAGATTGATGACTATCTGGATCCCCTTGAACAGTTATCAATTACGATGACAGTCCTACGGCTTGTACTGCTACTTGCACGACTTCAACAGTCTGGGAATGTACAATGATAAGCCCCGGCATCTTTGCTAACGCGGACTTCTCATACTCGTCATTTCCTTGAGAATTTTTGACCATACAAACAACCCTTGTGGATCCAGCACTGGAACATTACGCACAGGCTGATTAATCAGTGTCAAGTAGAGGAGGACAGTATTGATCCAATCCAAATCATCCCCTATGATGTCAATCGGGTGTTGTAACCCTGGATCACCTCGCATTGTGGATCCCTTAAACTCTTCCGCCTTCTTCTTCAGCAATGCATTGGTCTGTTCGCGAAGTCGATCCACATCTCTGATTACCTCATAGTGTTGGTTGAAAAAACTCGGGTCGACGAAATGAGCTATAAGGTGTTTCTTGCCGACCGCAAGATCCTTCAACGCAGCATCATCAATTTGTCGGCCAGGCGTGAGTGGTAAACTGACCCCTATAACTTGAGTACGTTTCGTTTTTGTGCTATCCTCAATCGAAAATCCAGTCGAAAATGAGCTTCCAGTCATGAAAAGATAAAACCGGTCGTGAGCTGAAAACCCGTTCTGAACGCTTCTAAAATTTCCCCCTGGAATCCTCCATGCTAACCTGATTCTCATATCCTCCGAGCCTGGAAATATGTACTATCAGGCTTCTGAGCGTGCATGACATGAACATTGACCTACCACTGATCAGTGCTCGGCTTGAGATAGGTATCGGATTAGCGACCACAACGATGTTGAGCAATGCAGCCGAAAGGAGATATACGGAGAGGATACAATGTGAAGTTATGGACGGTAGAAGACGCATATTGCTGAAAAATCACAATGAATTAGCTTGGTATGGATGTTTACGAAAAGACACTCACATATTACTGGTGACTTGGCTAAATTGAGAGAAACAAAAACTCGACCTGCGAGCTTGATGTTCGTGAGACTGGGGAACTAAGTCAGAAGAGAAGGAAGGGTGGCTTTATATAGACCATAGATAACGTTTAGTGGACCAATTTCTCCCGTCGCACTTGTCGACGTCCTGCGGGATGCGTAAGTTCGATGGATTGGTTTCGCTTCAGGGCGCCATTCCACCCTCATCCGATGAAGTTGTCCCTGCATATCGTGCAATGCTATTGGATGACCGACGGCAACCATGTTTGAGCGATTCCAGGTTTGAGCGATTCTATGCTACGATTGATCATCTCAATCTCCATTATAAGCTGGAAAAATTGAGTCATTCCAACCATCAAAAAAGAACCCGCTGGTCCTTGACCTTGCTTCCCGTTAATCCAGCGACGAAGTACAATGTGGTCCTACCAGATATCGATATCCCTCATTCTGGGTCTTTTTTCCGTCGTCGCGTATGCTGCACCTACACCATTTAGCACCGTAGACTTCTTCTGTTCCGTACTTGCTAAGAAAACTTTGGTTCATGCTCTTTGTTTCCGTGAGCCACTCGGGGTGGTGAGATCGAATCCATGGTTCCGACTCGAATCGACTCGGGATTAAGGATATGAGTGCGGAGGAGTGCGGAGGGTACCGGTTAACGATAGCCGCCCCCAGTTCCCGATGGCACTTGGCTTCTCCCATGTTCTCGGACCCCGGGCAGCCTTCGGTCCCTGCCAATGCGCCAGCCGTCCCCGCCGACATTAGATCTCAACGATACAAAACTTGGACCATTACCCTGCGTCTCGGTTAGACCTTACATTTCTGCAAGTATGGCCTGAAGGAGAACGATATTTCTACTACAATGAAATTGACAATCCACATACTTATGCACATCTCTTGCGTCTCGACGATACAATGGAATCTGACTCAGAATGAGCCTTATATGTTGAGTATGTTCATTCGAGTCGACGTGGACCAAGAAATATCACAGTATGTAACTTATTGATATTCTATGCAGGGCAGGGCGGGCACAGAATTCAATTAGGTGTAGTCTAAGCTCGGAGTTTCTGCTATTTTATGTAAACTTGCAGTAATCTCGAAGATCTCGAGCCGCGACGGAAGGTAACGAAGGATCACAGAAGCAACTCCTACTACTGTCAGTCATCTTGTATCTGAAGCAAGGAGAAGAGTAGGCATTGTTGTAAAACTACCGTAAGTATATACCTCAGTAGCGCGCAGATATGCGTGAACAACTGAGGGGGTTTCTCGGGCGTAGGTATTGTTAAATACAGTACATACCGACGTTTGAAACAGATACGAAAAAGAAATATGAAATAAAGGAAAATTTTCAAGGGCGTTCTAAAAATGTCCCATGAGGTCCTGCACTGCACGAACGTCCGATCGGGACTTCATGAGGCGAACTAGCACACTCTCGACAATTGTCAACATTAAGAGTACTTTGCAAAACATCTACAGAGCTGTACCGTGCACGTACACACGTCTTAAGTTAAAATCTCAGTCGTGCAATCTCAGTTTTCTAATATACTGTAAAGACTCGTGAGAAACATGAAAATCCCATCTTTGACCACCTGCCGCAGCTCTATCAAGTATGTATGACAGATATTATCAATGCGACCTAAATGGACCTCGGTTGATCACGTTGGAATTCCAGAAGCTCTGTTACAAGCCCGAAAAAGTTACAACGAAGGCGGGATTCCAATCGGCTGTTCACTTATCAGCGCTGACGGAACCGAGAGCATACAGGCTTCATTTTGAACCACATCGCCAACTCCGACTGTATCGTACCCTGAATGTTTTTTGTGCTTCCTGCTGCGGCGTAGCGGAGCTTCCGTCAAATGTTCAGTGCTCGAGGAGGCCTTCCGCCGACGCTAAGGACGGGATGAGCCTAAACCAGGTCTCGCCCTTTCATAACCTTAGCATTAGTGGATTGGAGTTGTCGAGGGAGGCATTGCTGAAAGGCCGTGAAAACCTTCATAAAGGATATTGAGTGCTATTAGGTGCTATTCGAACTCAAACTTCCAACGCCGCTGTCGGCTGCGATAAACCTTTGATCTTCGAATAACTGCTAGGAAAGAAGTGTGACTTCATTTTTTTTTCTTCCTTGTCCGTCTAACGCCATTGACACTAATATTCGGTTCGGGTGTAACCCAACAACTTTTTTCCCTTTATTTCTCTCGCCACACTGTGACTTTAGCTCGTAGGAACGTGTCGCGCTAGACCAGCATTGTGTTTACACTGCGTTGAGTACGCCTCTTCTATCCTTATCAAACAGGTGAGCGAGAATCAGGCAAGCGGCGTTCAAGCTGTATCACGCTCGCGTCTATAAAAAAGCCTTAGTATATGATTTTCCTCCATTAGTGCCTTTCTGACGTTTGTTTCTACTACTTAGCTATGGATTCAAACCTCCAACAGCCACAAGCCGAAGATTTTTCCTTCGAGCTAACCGCGCCTCGCAATGGATTTGACTTTGACGCGACGAACACGAGTATGTCCGACGTCGAGGACAAGTACATGGAGAAACATAGTCCTTCCGATTTGAAGGACACCAAAGGTTCCCCACGAAGTGTACAAGAAAAGGTCATATCTGTGCAATTGCAACAGCTACCGGACGGTCTTTCCCAATCTACTGGCTCAGGATCGTCTCAATCGGCGACGGAGATGGGTGGACGAGACTTGGAGTTGGATTGCCCAGATGGAGGGTTAAGGGCGTGGTTGGTCGTCCTCGGGGTGAGCCTTGCTTTTCCTTCGTGGTTCAGATGACTTATGCCGACACTTTTGTGGGCGACAACAGACTGCATTCAGTACGCTCGCTTCGTAAGTTTTCCGTTTTTTTCCTTTTTCGACGCTAGTGTTCAATCTTTTTTGTTCTAGCCTTGGATACATGACTTCCTGGGGCGTGAGTATATTCAGCTCCCTCACGCATACACTGTCGGATTCACTAACGAGATTGTAGGTATTCCAATCATATTACGAACAAACACTTTTGAAAGACTATACACCTTCGTCGATGTGCGTTCCATAACTATCTAAGAACCTATTGCATGCTTATCTGACGTTAAAACAGTGCCTGGATTGGGTCCTTACAGGTACACATCTTTTTGCCCATTTCTGAAATTTACGGCTTTCTCCTTGCTGTGTATGATCCAACCTATCTCTCGCCTACAATTCTGGTTTTTCTTTTCATTTTATGATCCTCCAATTACTCACGAATTCTTCCCGTCATTTTATTCCGCAGCTTTGCCTTGTTTTCCTACCCGGTCTGGTTAGCGGACGTCTCTTCGACCTTGGAATATTCAAACTTCCGTTTGTCGCGGCCTCAGCTTTGCTTGTTACGGCAACGTTTCTCGTGGGCGAATGTACACAATACTGGCAATTTGTGCTCTGCCAAGGGTTGGCTACCGGCGTATGTACTTGACAGTAATCCATTCTTACCCTGCGGGCGTTAAGTAATGTCATTCCACCCTTCAATTATTAGCTCGGGGTCGGCATGATATTCGGTCCATCGCTCAGCGTACTCGGTCACTGGTTCAAGCGGAAACGCGGAGCTGCGATGGGTTTGACTGCAGTTGGATCTTCCGTTGGAGGGACGGTGCTTCCTATTGCAACGAGAAAGTTGATTCCTGCTGTTGGGTAAGTGTTCTCTTGCTCTATTTTTCTTTCCTTTCATACGTTATCCGTTTGTCGTCTTTGAGCCGCTGTATTGACTCTTGCCTTGCAGATTCACTTGGACTATGCGAATCCTCGCCTTCATCTTACTCTTCTCTTTGTCTGTCCCTTGTTTCACTCTTGCCAGACGACTACCTCCGAAGACAGTCTCTGGTGGATTATTCAACTTTCGAGCGTTCAGGGACTCGCCGCCTTTCACTGTCTACTGTACAGGTGTGGTATTCCTGTTTTTGGGACTTTTTACTGGTCAGTAAGCTCGTTTTTCTAAAGTAAAGCTTCAATGGTACTCACGAGAAGTCGCCGGTGGATCCTTTTCCTTTTATATACTTTAGTTCTCACATACATCGACATAAGTGCCGTGACGAACGGTGTTTCACCAAATTATACATTCTACCTTGTTTCTATCACAAACGCCAGCTCGACAGTGGGAAGGATAGTGACAGGATTAGTTGTAGATAAGAGTGGTAAGTTCGCTTTTGTTTAGTGACAATTCAATGAATCTGATATGATTCGGACGGTAAGGCGCAATCAACTTCATCGCACCTACCACGTTCCTTGCAGGAATCATTACTTTTGCGTGGCCGTTCGCTACATCAGGGAGCTCGTTGACGGCTATTGCAGTACTCTACGGGTAAGTTTCATCACTACTGTCGTTTCCTGTGCGTTGTCAAATCTCATGATGTCTATCATCTTTTGCTTGTTCTCTTCCCTTGCATACACTGATATAATTCTCTGTTTGAACTTGATTGGCTCCTGCCCTTTGACACAGGTTTACTTCTGGCACTGTCATCTCTGGCCTGGTTATTCCTGTGTTTTTGCTTGGAGATGTGTCCGATATCGGTCGGAGGACTGGGATGGTGATGTCCTTGGGCGCGTTAGGGGGACTTTTTGGTGCACCGATCAGTGGTGCAATCAATAAAGCCAGTGGCGGATTCGAGGACGTTGGATGTTTCGCTGGTCAGTAGTACCTTTGTACCCTTCTCGACTCGTGTTTTCCAACTCCGCTCAAAACTCACGGATGTTTTTGGAACACATGTTTGATCACAGGTTCGATGCTGATTATTGCCGGAATTTTCATGCTTGCGACGAGGCACCTGGTCCTGGGGAAGTTCAGTGGAAAATTTTAATGGGGACGATAAAGTGTCGTATCATGCACTACTCTAGGTGAATGGACTGCCTTCGACAAGACAGAAAGTAAAATATTTTTGTCACTCTGTAATTCTACGCTACTTAACCGACTGTGAGCTTGTATCACTCGTTCCGTGGCTCTGACAGTGTAAGCATGGCATCGATTATTAGCAGAGCTTCGCTGTTCCAAGATATGCATAAAAAACTCCTTTCTGATATCCATGTACATCGCTAGCGATTCAGCTTTTCTTCCTACTGTCAGCCATTCGCCAGTTTTTTTTTTTTTTCATCTTCACTTTCAGCACAGAGCTCCAGAAACTTGGCTCCATGATCGAGCATACATAATGATAAACGATAGCAGAGTCCCCAGTTTCGGTAGGAGCCGCGTGTCTGGTGGCCTGCTTATCGTGTTATTTTCGTGTTATTGTCGAATGGTCTCACTGAAAGACGCGGGAGATGCATGTAATAATCCGGCTCCTTCAGGTGGCTCATAGCTCTTGAAATGGAATTCCTTTTCACACGATTTAACAACAGGGGAAATTCCCTCTGGTTAGCTAGATAGTAGAGAATCGAGATGATCCGGGTTTCTTGTACAATTCTCCGCCGCCGGGTTTCGCGACTGCTGGAAATCTAACATTAGGCTTTAGAGATTTGGTTCGCGTCGAAGATTTTCATCACTTATCAATTCCTTGTGTAGTAATTGCACTGGTGCCTTAGCTTGATCTTTTTTGTGATGTCTTCGGACAGTACACTCGCTCAACACTATGCCTATGGTCTCAGAGGCATTCTCAGTGTTAGCTTGTTCCTCCAGGTTCAAGGCCATGTTACCAAAGGCGACATTCGTCGTTTATCATTAGTTTGCCATTCAATTTCTCATCACCGCGGGGCTACATGAGGCATGCTTCGTGGGCAACCGGCATCACCGACTTCACCGAATGCTCGTGGGGGGCGCGCATAGCTGTTTCCTCAAGTGGATGGTGTTCTCGTTGCTTGAGGACAGTACTAGGATACTTACAAGCTTTACTGTGGGCCAAAAATCCAGTTTTTCAACTCTCAGAGTCCTCGATAGTGGTAGAGTTGTTTACTATCATGTAAGCATGGGTCAGGGGCTGCTTTTGCCTCTTTTAGGGAGGTCAATATGAATTCAATGTATCACCTTTTCTAGCCATGAATACATTCGAATGTATTGAGAAGCACAGAATTAGCCGCGCGTGGACCCACAAGCCTCAACAAACGTTCACAAAGAAGATCTGACATTCTCTGATGTCCAGCGGTAGAAAAATACGTTCATAAGAAAGCCCTGAGGTCAGTTTCTTACTCCGTCTTTCCACTCCTCCCTCTCTGACATGCCACATTATTTCGATAGAAGTGCGCCTCTCCCTCCTCCGTTTCTTCGCTCTCCTTTGCCAATGACTGTTCATGCAGGTCATTACAGCCAAACATCTCCTAGTCCGTCTGGAGATTCGGAGAGTTTTCCCGATGCTGGACCATCCCTTCGCGCTGCTTTCGATATCCCTCCTGGAACGCCAATCAATTTGAACGTTTTACCCACTCCTCCACCTGGAGAACGGCCTGCTGCTACGCTGGAGACGCTGGTTCAACTAGCGATATATGGCAGCCCCAGGGGCAAACTAACTTTGCAAGAGATATATGCGGCAATTGAGGACAGGTTCGAGTATTTCAAGACCACAGATCAAAAATGGAAGGTACGCCACATATCATGTCTAGTCGATTTCCCCACTGACAGACACAAACTTCTTGCCAGGGATCTATTCGACATATGCTCTCACTCAAGTCTGTTTTTGTGTCTACTGAGCGTCCGCCGACCGCTCCTGGAAGAGGAAACTATTGGCAACTCGACCCTAGTGTCACCATCAAGTATAAACGACCTCGCAAACGCAGGTCCACGAATAGAAGCACACATTCCACACGCTCTCCGTCGGTAGACTCCGATAATAGCAGTAATCAAGTCGAAGAGATGCGTCCCAATTTTCCAAAACATGAACCTGACGCCACGTTTGGCTTGGACGATGTGAAGCCGGACCCCAACGCTTCTAACGTCTACCCACTTACGATGGCTGCACCGTCCGAGTATGCAAGCTCATATGCTTACCATCCCAAGCCTAGCCCTGCTAACTCGTTTGGCTATGACCCCCTTGTTAACGAAACTGGCTATGGCCAGTCCTCGGCATTGATCTATCCTTCCCGTGATCCTTGGCTGGGGGAGATGTCGTCGCCTTCTCCAGACCCCAACTTGTATAATAACAATGACTCTCACGCCTCCTCCAAGCCTTCGCAGCGTCCCGGCACCTCAGGACTTCGTTACTCTCATACTTCCTGATGATGCGATAGGATCCTACACCCTTTATGAAAGTCTTCTGCATACGATCCTACAAACAACCGCCCTACTCTTTGTATACCATCTGCTCTACATTTATGTATCCCTACCACCGTTTCGCCTGTAGTATATGTACAAGGCACTATACTGGACTAAGTTTCGTTGGTTATACTGTAGACGTAGTACCGATGTATCTAGTCTGCTCCCTATGCTTTCTTTTCTTCTTCTTCTTTCGACAATTTCATTTCTTGCTTCACTTACTTCTGTCTGCTCTATGCTGCTTACGATCACTCCTTTCTTACAATCACATCTCTCTCCAGTTCTTCACGCTCAGGTGTGGCGTACTTCTTGAGCAGATAACACGTGGTTTTCCCGTGTCCTGATTGGAATCGTGACCGTTATAATTCGACACCCACTTTCTTCATTGACTCATAATTTCGCTCCATGGCCGCAATGTCTTGTGGATTTCTACTAAACTTCCGCCTACCTTTACTTTCGCTTACCTTTACTTTCGCTAAAGGTAGATAGAGCGCTTCAATCGGGCCCGGAACCCCGGAACACTTATTTTTCATTTTCAAGTTCCGCAGACCCTTCTCAGCATGCATACTATGCATGCTCGCTGAAAACCACCTCTCAAGGGCCCGGGTTTGCCTGTAGGCAAAGTCAGTGCTTTAGAATCGTGTCTCATACCTGAAGATGCACGTCCTAGCGCTGCCATACTAGTGCATTATTGTTGATTTTCTCATCCTAGTCGAAATAGCTGTCGGTCGTGATACACTGGCATGTTACACATCACCAAACCTGTCCTCGTCTCTTCTTGCTCGGTCGTCCAAACTACATACTAGAAAAGCCGCACGGAAAAGTTCTCATCACTAAATCAAGATAGGAGACCACTGAGGAGTTTTGAGAATGATCTTTGAATGAGTAACCTTAGCTGGGCGCTGCATGACGTCCTTCCGGAATAGGATTCCTCTTCCCATCGATATTATATTTCCCTGACATCGGATATAGAAAATTATTTTCCGAGTTGCGGTAACTATACGGTATCTTTGCTCACGAAGCAGATATGTCATGTTATTTTCTGGATCACTCACTGTATCAATTCTCTCAATTATCACTTATGCATATTCTTGTCCAGTCGTAATTCAAGGAAGGTAAGAAATATGATGACCAGCGGAATACAATCTCTTATAGTTTATCTATAGCTCGGCCACGCCGATCTTTGAATTTTGACTACTAGTAAGGCTTGACGATCGTCAGTTTGTCGGATGTTACACCCACTTACATCTTGCGAACTTCATTTTCCTTAGCCCTCCAGAATTTTGCACTCAGAAATAGGCGATTTTGTTGTGACGGCCATCCTTAGGCCAATGAAAACTTTTATTTCGAGCGACTTTGGAAGACCAATGCCACAAACAAATACGGAAAGTAACATTGACTATCAATAACGCCGTGGGGAAAAGGATGGCGCTCCAATTCCCCAGCAGGTAAATCTGAAATCAACAAACTGAACCGGAATGATGGATCACGAATAGGAATAAGGAATAGCTTGACTTACGGCAGCAGCACTCCCGAGATTCTTGAGTAGCAATAGAACGTGTCTTTGATGATCTGGGGCCACGGTTTCAAGTTAGCAATGTAAGCTACCGCACCTCAGCCAGCATCCAGAGCATAGGGTAACGCGTGCAAATTTCGTTGCCAGATGCCACGTTGCAATGAAAAATCAACGTCGAGAGTCCGATCATGATCTTGTAATGATATGGTTTCTATCTGATAAAACTCTCAAAAAGCCGGACGTTACTGTGTCGATTGATTGCCCGAGTTCGAATGACATGGTCGCCATAGACAAACCCGATAGTTTGATGGAGATGCATGATCACCGTGAAGCAGACTAAATACCACGAACCATATACGATACCCTAAGGAAACATAGTCAGTTCAAGTTTGATCTATCTCCTTAAACCTCAACGTAGAGAGCGATAAGAAACGTCTTCCCGAGGGTTGCATCTCTTGATTGGGAATGCAGAGGGTATACTCAGGAAAGATACGAAGTTGTGTTGGTAACGCGTTTACAAGTCCGCAGCCGGGAGCTTGTATGCTGTTTATCTGAGACCTCCTTCCCGCGGAATGTAAGGTGTCCTTGTAATGAAGCTTGATACTACTTATTATCTTGACGATTCGCAATACAGGACAGCATTTAGAAAGAGACTATGATACATGTCGCGGGCCCAGAATGAATGATACGCAGACACTGCAACACCCCCACAAGGTGCCTAAAACACGTACTGGGTAAGAATCTCACTTCCGGAACAGGACATAGAAGGATACGCGGCCGAAATAGTAGTATGAGGATGTAGTGCAACAATCTAGGATCGTAACGGTAGCCCGGAAGCTTTGATTGAGGCCCATCGAGATGATCCGTTCAAACATGTGCCTGGATGGTGGATAAGAAGGATGGATGGAAAAGTGAAAGGAAAAAAGGTTATGCTAAAGGGTTCAAACGAAACCAGCTGAATCGTGGATGGCCAGTTCTGACTGTGGATGTTTTCGCGGGCGATGCAGGCTGACCATCATGCTAGATTAAAAGGCTCTTAGCGGTATCGGATCATTCGATTCAGCTAGATGGCATCCAAAGATGAATTTGCTTCAAATGCGAATCCACCAGGCTCTTCATTAGGTTTAGTCTCCTCTCCGAAGCTTTACTTCTGCAAGCAAAGCAGATACTTCCTGAAATTAGCGACCGGCGAATCGGGGAATAGGTCCAGGACGATGACTCCTTGCAGTAAGTATGAGCCGTTGTTTCGTGATTTGGTAGGCATATTTGAGCCATGGCATTCGAGATGAATGGAAGACATGGGAGGTTGTTCGGGTGAATTGATTTACCTTGAGTCTGTATTGCTGGTCAAATGGGACCTTGTCTGGTGTGACAGTGCCACCGATTATGTACCCAAGGGAAGAAATATTTTATGGAGTGTTCCAGGCTTCGTTTTGAAGGTTCAGTCACTTACTGTGAAGCGCCCTGAAGCGACACTTTCATCGAGAGCGTCTAAAGCCTTCGAACCCACATACGCATGATGACAATATTATCTTGTTCGTCCCTCGTCGTAGTTTTTTTTCTTGCATTTCGCAGAATTATCGAACATGCGTGAATCGGGTTCATGTTTTGATTACAGACTGGTCACTCTCTTTGTTGTAACCGAAGGGTACATCGACTCCGAGGGAGCATATGAACTCGACTTTGAAGTCGGATCCGGCGAATACGATGAATCACGTTCTGTGGAAGAGGATATCAATCGCCGGTTCAGGTTGACTTCAGCTTGGCCTTTTTAGTCCGGCTAGTTGGATGACGAGACTGGGTTTAGAAACCGAGGAAAACAGTCGGGTAACAAGCTCAAAAACACCTGAAGCCCTGACGAGACAAAGAACCCTGTACTACATCAACATCGTAGTCAGCATAACAAGCACTTGATGAAGAAAACCCTTTGATCAATATCAGTACAACCTCTTTTCCTAGGACAGTACCCTCCGACCCGCAAACGCAATAAGCACGGGAACTTTTCGTGTACTTGCTTGACAGATACGCGCCTTTTGGATCTGGAACGACTTTCTGAGCGAGAGAATCCGTATGAAACGTTCCAGAGGCCCATTCTCTCTGTGGTTTGAACGGATTCAACCTGGAAAATTTGAGGATCAGCCGCATACACCTTCGGTGTAAGGTATAAGCCTCGCACGGGATCGATTAAAGAGTCATATCATGATCACACAATATCCAATGATCACGGGAAAAACAAAACCGGTTCTGAGTAAGCACGACTTATCGGGAGTACTAAAATCTTAATCTTTGAAAGACAAGTTCAGAAATGTATAAGCTGATTGAACATACTTTGCGTACATAAGAAAACTCAGATCCACCCGTTCTCCCAACACCCCAGATATAATTATGATTTCCATGAACACCAAGCTGACCACACTCTTGGGTAAGTAACGCTCAAATCCCAAGGTTTTGTTCGTGAGATGGGTTGATATAAAGGGACCAAAATCCCAATGGTATCTGCACCGATGTACTACGCCACAACCCCAGAAATGGCGGCAGCAGCAACCGGCGCAGGTGCTTTCGGATTCATCGCTGCTGGTGAGTTTGCCCGGATCAGGACGCCATCGATAACATATCGGCCCATCGTTAGGTTTCACTCCTTCGAGCACACTGGTCAAAGAAATCCAAGCCGCACGCTTGATAACCAAAACGCCATCCAAAGCTCCCGTTCCGATAGGTGTAGGTCTACTCGGATGGATCCTCGACAAGACCGAAGCGTCAGACGATCCTCGTATACCAGCTGTCCTTGCTGAACGTCCGGTAGCCATATGGTTCGCGTTCGGGGTTGATCTCGGAAAGTACGTCGCGCGGGTGAGAGAGTACGATGCCGCTCGTGAACACAAGACGATTGTCTTCGTCATTGTGAATAATGTAGACGAAGCTGTACGAGCGGCTAATGAGTGGAAAGTGGAAGTTCTGGTTGTTCAAGGTATGTGTACCATTATGTTTCGAATACGTGTCTTTTGATGCCATATGTGGTTTGAGGGAACGAGGCAGGCGGTCACGGACTCGGAGACGCACTTCCGCTTTTCACTCTCCTACCATCTGTTCTCGCTGCACTACCCTCGGGTCCAGTCATACTTGCAGCAGGAGGCATTTCAACCGGCAATCAAGTCGCAGCGCTCCTCACGATGGGAGCAGACGGTGTCGTGATTGGTTCCCGTTTACTCTGTACTCCCGAATGCATGTATCCTGAACAAAGCAAGGAAGTGATCCTCAACTCGAAATTATCTTGCACGACTCGGAGTGATGTGTTCGATGAAGTGAATCGGACAGCAATGTGGCCGGAAGGTATCAACGGAAGGGCTATTGTGAATGATATTGTCCAGGATGAGAAGATAGGTTTGGATTTGGAGGAGAGATTGAAGAAACATGACGAGAGTAAGGCGAAAGGGGATTCCAATCGTTTAGTGATTTGGGCAGGAGATGCTATTGGATTCGTGAACGATAAGGAGAGCACACAGGTATGTCTTGATGTATGTTTGAATGGTTGAACTTGACCGTGTTTTCTGGTTGTAGAGCGTCCTACATCAGCTCCACGAAGAAGCAGTCAGAGCGATGCAAAACAGCTCAAAAATTCTGGTCGCATAGACCGTCGCTGTATGATTCTTAGGCAATATCGATCGATGAAATCGATTCCAAGGGATGGTATAGTACGCTAGGCAAAGGCTGTAAGACTTACATACAGTGTTTAGCGATTTTTACACTTATGCACCGTGGTTGGCTCCTATGAATCTTTTTCGTTCATCGAGACTTACAGCAACTTGAACGAAATAGAAGGGAAAAAGGATTGAACTTATTTGCTTTGAGTCTTCTGAAAAATCATACATTTCGAACCTGCATTTTCTTGTTCATACTGAAGAGATGCAATGTGCGCTTTTAGAAGAACAGGGTCTGAATAGACGGCGTATATCGACCAATGATAATGGTGCCAAGAGGGAGAGAAGAATTAAATTAGGGTTTACCTGGGCGTTAAAACTCTTGCCACCTTGGAACTGAAGGTACACCACACCCGTGAGTAACTGTTATAAGTGAACACCTTTCGTATAGGTATCTGTCTAAATGCCCCCGGCGCTGGCTAGAGCTCAACCATGCCAATGTTCGTTCGTCGTCGGGTACTTCAAACTTGCAGCTCAGTCTTAACGGCTAAGACGGTGAACTGGTATCTCCAAGACTTTCCTCTTATTTGACGACGATCCGTGTCTGAACAGCAGTTCTGATACTTCTACACCATCATGCAGGGCCCAAAATATCTAATGGTCTTGTAACATTGATTGAAGGTGCGCTCATGCCCCAGAGGGCGGGCTACATATTATATATTATATGCAGCGAGTTCGAACCTAGATGTACATTAATCAAATTGCACATTCACATTCAAGGGCAGCACCTTGGCATCCAAACGAAAGTAAGTGATTATTGCTTTTCTCATGATTATTTATTGGGCTACTCACGCCCAGACTCCGGTGTTGTGTCAGCATAGGTCGCCAGCGGGACCTCCACACGCAACTCAGTCAATATTTCACACAAGTTCACATCAGATATGATGACACTGCGTAGACGATCTAGTATCGCCAAATTACAAGAGGGACGTAATCAACACAAAAATCGGTGACGCTTACACTCTTAAATCATCCTGGCCTGCCTTTGCCTATGCAGAATGTTGATGTATGCCTCACTGAGATCCCATCGAGTCGACGACTTACAGTGGACCAGCTCCGGTCTTTGAGGGGCCCAACGAAGGTGTACAAGAGCACCATGACAGTAGCGAGCACAGCGGGAGTGGTGAATTCAATGACGTAGGTCGAAAATGGATAGTTCTCGAAGGTGTAGGTTCAAAGAGGGTGAACGTTTCTTTCTAATACAATGAGCGTACGATGATAGTTAAACTTTGCTGGACTTAGCATGACCTATAAGATGGCAAATTCGGAGTTCAAGGTTAGTAATTTCTCCAGTTAGGGTTTTGCGGTGAAACACTCGGCCTAGTTCAATCTGTACCTTCCTGTGCTATGAATAGGACATCCATGTTTGGCATATATGTGGTCTGACCACAACTATCTTGTAGACCCTGACGTGTCATTGTCTTTTTCGAAATATGAAAATGTGTGTATAGCGTTTCTGTTGCCGTTGTGCAACAGGACATAACCTGAGCTGATTGGAGCTACCCCTTCGTCATCAAAAATGGATCGCACTGTCAGTCAAGATTGACTGGAATGTTTCCGACAATGGAACAGCAATCGGTGGGATAGCATGAATATATTTCCTGCATCTAAGAATCTCGAGCCCTAAGAATTCAGCCAGGTTGCTTTACGATCCATTCAGAATCAACAGCAAAATTGTAATCAAATGTCTGTTATTCCATCCTGGGAGCAATTTTTGGTTGTGTTCCAGCGTGTCATAGAAGGTCAGATTGCTTAAAATGATCGCCATTTACCAATTTTATATTAATGACCGTGTACTTTGAATAAGAGGCCTTGTGCGACCAGCCAATGGGTTCACAGACAACGATAACGCCACTGCTATTGTGTTATTAATGATACTATCCTTTACTGTTTGCTGAACGCTCTTCATCGGACTTCGACTAGAGTTAACGATCCCTAAGTCCTACTCTTCGATATCCAATGGATCCATCGCATAGAAGGTCCTACCTTCAGCTTTTGCCTCAGCTTCAATCGGGACAGATCCCATGCTCTGGATAACAGCTAGCAGAGTGTAAGTGAACTTGTACTCTCAGTTTTACAGGTGAATAAGATACTAACCTTCCATACGCAGTCCCATTACCTTCGATTGGCTCGAAGAATGGACCACAGCAGCCGTATCCTGGTGGACCTACGTAAATTGTTTACCAGCAAGCGTAAGGCTCACATGTTCAGGAATCAGAACGTCGAAGAAACGTACAAAAAGGAGCCTGTTTGTAGATTCAGAATGCATCAGAGATATTCGTGAGTGGGTTTATAGCTGTATGTAGTCGTACAGAATTCAGACCACCTGATAATCGAAGAGAGAACCCTTCATTCAATACACGACATTGGTCTAAACCTCTAGATAATCACTCACATATCTTGCTTTCAGCAGTACGATGTTCAACTACCGGAGAACCATTGACTCTGGCCGCGAATTGAAGAAACAACAAAGATGTCAATATGGTAAATTTGGAGAGAAAGACCATGGCAGATGATGTTGGCTACAATGTGAGCTCAGATTAAGCGAGGATGGATGTTTAAACCAACCATATTTCCGTCCGTTGAAACACTCATAACGAAGAAGCAGATTAAAATTGGCGTACCTAGCGGCACTCCTGCAATGCCTATACAACCATAAAAGATTAAGCAAGTAGCTTTTGATGTTTCCCCTCTAATATTAGTAGCAGAAAGGTGAAACACCTGTGTTACTTACCGTTCAAAAGGATTTATCTCAGATATCCAAGTCGTGAGCAAGTCAACCAGCCTTTCCCCGTCCTGTTTGAGTTGAAACTGATGTAGTTTAAAGATTTAATTCTCATTGCTGAAAGAATTGATAAGTTCAGGATAGAACGTTGAACATTTGAACATTTCCGTGTTTTACGAGTTGGAAGAATCCATACACATGATCACATAGCATCATACTGCCCCTCTGGCAGGGGCAGATAGTAGATACCCAATTGATTATTTGAAGGACCTCCGCGGCTTACGCCCCCCTCACAACACCCACGCATGCTTTCTTATAGTCCCCACTTGTTTCACCAGCCACGCGAGCTTCCAATGTCTTCTTATACTTGCGTTCATATGCTCGTTTGACATTCGTAAAGTGAGATTGATCCCAGTGCGTGCGAATGAGTCTAGTGCAAAAAAGCACGAAGAGCATTAGTGTTAGTGCCCATTACAAACAGATTCAAGTTTGATACTAGAATAGAAGTGCGGCACACTCACCGCCTGATCAATAGATCATCCTTCGTACCCATCCCTTTCATCGTCGCCTCCAACAATTTGGCGTCTCTCCACACGCCTGGACCCTCGTTGATTCGTTTCGGATTGGCGGCATTCACGATATATAAGAGGCTGTTCTTAATGTGGCCGGAGCTGGTAGAAGAGAGTGAGGCATTGATGAATGGGACAAAAGAAGACTCAAAGTGATTGGCTACATACAATTCGTTCTTAATTACTTTGGAAAGTGTCTTTCCGTGTTGACGCTGGTAAGCTTCCCACCTGAAAAAAATGGGTAAGTATATTGGAAGAAAGAAGACAATGCAGCGACTGGAAAGATGTAAGAAGGAAGACTCACAACGCAGTCAAATGGGGCGTCGTCCGATTGACTATGATATTGCAGAAAGCAATCTATCAGCGAGCGAGTAAGCTATCTTTTTTGTAACACCGAGAACGAGAGGCTATATTCAACATGATTAACTACCTACCTCGTCGGTGCCAATCTTCCACTGACCCGCTTTGTATAGTGCCTTGACGTCCGCCTCGACGAGAGCAGAGTCAACAGGAGTGTTGTCCGGAGGACGGTTTGAAGATAGTATCATGACGTAGACTGCGAATTGAAGTGTAAGCGCAAGAAAAGGCAAGAACGAAGGGATAGAAGAGCAAATCATAACGCACTTCTCTCTGTTCTGCCACTCAGATCCCCTCTGATAGCCTCTTCCAAACTCCGGCCATACCTTGCTCGATACGCTTGATCAAGATAATGCAGGTCGGAAGGTGACCGCCCGGCGATGAGTTCTGTGAGGAGATGTTCATCTGTTCTATTGAGATGAGAGCATTAGTGGAAGTCGAAGACGTAAATTACGAGTAGTGTTGGTGATGCGAAGATGTGAGTTTCGAACAGCGTTGACAATGAAGGGTGCGCAAAGGTTCAAGCCCATTAGTTGAACGTTGATATCTGAATATGGAGCGAGATAACTTACCCAGCTCCACTTAACGCCTCGTGAAGCATCTTAACGTCGTAGCCTACAGGTCCACGTACGAGAGCGCTCAAGACATCCCTAGAATATCGAGAAAGAGAGAAACATTGATTAGCGATGCATTGCTAGTGATACAACGGGACGTAAGAAAGTGAGCAAGGTGACTGAAGAACCGTCACGTTAAAATATTCAGAGAAAATTAAGTTGTTTCGACGCCGATACGTTGGGGAAAGTACTAGTAACTCACCTTAAGCGGCCGCTCGTCTCACTCTCTACATCTGCGAGAAGCTCCTTACCAGACGCAGCGCGATACGATGCACTCAGAACGGCGAGATTCATGGCGGTGAGTGGGCTCAGAGTTTGTATCACTGAGAAGAATCATAGAAAACCAGAAAGAAGTCGGTGAAATCCCAATTGAGGTTAGATACTCAGATGCGAGCAGGCAACCGAGCGAAAAACGATACGACTTACAGAGTCCTTCCTTTGTCCCAGCACCCTTCATCGCTTCTCTGAGCCTCTCTACATCCGCATCAGCATCGTATCCAGGTACAGCTCGCGACGGTGGCGGGCCATCGAAAGGGGGAATTGGCGTATTCAAATAGTATATCACGTTTTGTTGCTGTCCATAGTGCTGTCCAGGTACACCAGGATAGGACTGTGGGTTCATTGGCGGCGGTCCAGGGGGAGGAGCAAATCCTGGTACGGGAGGCATACCAGGCATAGGAGGGCCTGAAGGCGGGGCGTATCCTGTCCCAAAACCAGGCGGTGGTCCGGGCGGTGGTGGATATGCAGATATAGGTGGAGCATAGGATGGGTTCTATGTGAATAAAAGTATGTCAGCAATGAAGCTGAACGAGAATGAGTATGAAGGATTCAAGGAGAAAGACGGGTAGCAGGAGCTTGGAGGTTTTACTCACATATCCATCGCGGAACTGCTCGTTTTGTGTATATCCGCCTCCGTATATTCCTGGAACTCCTTGGGCTTCTGGCAATTGCTGTGAAGAAAGGTGTAGTGCCCTGTTAAATGAAGAATGACAAGAGGGACCTACAAATCCTCCTGGAGTACTGTTATAGTCGTGATGATAGTCGTGATGGTTATGATGGTGGTCATGATGATTGCGATGAGCCATCGTTTGTTATCTTGCTTGGTGCAAATCTGCCCTTCTGGAGGTCAAGTAAATGAAAGAAGATGGTGGTTGGAATCTAAGTATCTCAGTCTGAGCGATGCAATGTTGATTGATGGATCGTGTCAATGTTCAGATATTGATGCTGTGTAGATAACGTCCATGTGCCAAAGTAAATCAAGAGCCAGGATCACCTACAGTCCGGGCCTGAATCGTACACAAAAGGCACAAACACAGTATGTATAAAACAAAGTGTGGCAAGAACTGGGCATCTATTACTGGGAAAGTTCTTCGTCGTCCTCGTCATCGTCCTCCTTGACAAACCGCAGCCAAGCAGTATATCCACTATCCTTCACATTCCCTTCTCCTTTGCCATTTACATTGAGGGCAGACAGATACCCAGAGTCGTTTTGAGTAGAACCGAACCACATCACATAGTATTCGACCCCGTTTTTGACTCCCATGGGGAAATTTAATTGGGTGTTCCGGTCCTTGTTCTGGTTACACGATACAGCTCAAAAACACCCTATAAGTCGAAGACCGATGGAAATCAACTTACAGTGAGCTCCCCGGTAAAGTATATCCAGTGGCCTCGATGAAGGATGAGCTTATAATCATCGCTTCCATCATGATCACTGCCCAGCGTGGAAGGTTATGCCTCCATATAAAGGGATGAAGAAGGAAAAGACAGCTTACGGTGCAGACAATCTAACAGCGTTTTCATCAGATTGGACAACTTGAAAAACTGTGCGTTCTTCTCGATCGGGGGTCACTCCAAGCTCAGCCCAATTGTTCGGATTCATGAATTCGAGTTGGAACATATAACCTTGGAAAGTCTCTTTTCCGTGGTAGCTCCGGTGAACCTCAATGGTAAGATTGTCCCCTTTAGCCAAGCGGGTTTTGGTATCTTTGTAGTAAGGCGGAGGCTGCTGCTTCTTCGGAATCCTATACATGTTTCTAGCGTACGGTAAGTGCGTAGTAGTGGCGGACGAGAATACGCCGCAATAAACGTCATACCACGAGCCTACTTTCAGCACTAATCCTCGGTCTGACTTGTCACTCAAGCCATTAGGCTATGCTTCCGGCAGATTGCAGAACCCATCTTGGAATATGAATGTTATGTTTGTTAAAATGGCAGCCGTTGCATGAATGCACGATATCTCTACCAGTCAATGAACTTTGCAGAGATCTGAAACCCCAGAGAGTCTGTCCCTTTGAATTGTCCGATCTGCTCAGAACGACTTTTTATCGGTACGATCTACTAGGTATTACTTGGTGAAGATGGACCGAATAAAGAAAAGGCTCATGGCACGTCGTAACACGCTCACCGTTGGAGTTGATTAGAGTTCGACTAAGACGGTGGAATACGGCTTGGTTATGCTTGGAAGGTTGAGGTGATGAACTTCAAGGGCCCAACAGCACTTCAATACCGCCTATAGGATTCGTCAGTAAGCGCATTCATATATTCCGCTCTGATGGTGTGCCGGGAAACAGATAGATCGATTCCGTTGTTCAACGGTCAAAGGTCAACGAAAGCCCAGCCAGCGAAATAAGAGGTTATCAAGTATGTACGAATCTAACTCCAGGACACAGATAAATGTTCGCCGGAGGAATGTTTGCATTTCCAAAGATATTTACTTCGGTCAGCAATGTACAACTGGCCGGTCGGGGCAGCGAAACGAATAGCACGCAGTGTGGCACCAGAAGTGTTCATATTACAGCTAGTTGTACAACTTGATAGCTCGTCAGTTCAGTACCTCAGATTCAGCACCTCTACATACATCGTGACTCCTTGTATAGTTTAACAGATCCCCCAAAACACCGTTTTTCTAAAGTACGTATAAGTGGAAAGCTACTTTGGTGGTGGTGACGGTGGACCTATATTCAAAGAGAGAAGAGATAATGGAAATTTAGTTCACTGTTCAAGATAGTCGTGGGCTCAAACTCACCGAAAAGCCCTGCTCCAGGCAATTGTGGTGTTGCAGAACCACCAGGAAATTGGCCGTGCTGTGGAGCTGGCGAAAGAAGAGGATTGGCTGGAAGATGAAAGAGTCAGATATGGATGACTCGGGATCATAGGCAAGTTGACACAAGAAAGGCGGTAAGAGTTAATGAACCCGTCGAAGTCATTATCGAAAGATTGAACAAGGATTCTCTTCTTTGAGCATGAAGGACTATGAAGAAGTGACTTACGTCTCCACTGTGCCCACGCTGGTACATTTGGTTTTGGTATTTCTAATGGTGGAACCTGGCTTGGTGATGGAATCGACTGGGGCACACCACCGGCAGCCTTCTTGGCTCGAGGTTTCCTTTCTGCGCGCTTATGTACCGTTCTCCAAGCAGGAGCTGAAGGTTCTGGAGGAGCTGACGGATTCATGGGTGCTAATGCTAAGTTTGGATCTTGGGGGATGTGACCCGGAGGTGGAGGCAACGCGAGACCGGCCATGGCATAGGCTAAAGCGTCGGGATGATCGAAATTCTATAGGAAAAAGAATGGCATGACAGATAATTTTTGTCAACGAATAGAGAGGATTAGAACGATGGCAGAATTCTGACTAACAAATATCTGAAGACACTTACCATTCCACCAGGCATCCCTCCATAGTCTCCATTTGTTGCGGTGTCCTTCGACTTCAGTGCCATAATCTCTGCGATTTCACTATGGAGAGTAGGTCGGTCAATGTGATGACTTATGATTGCTGACGCCACGAGGAGTTATGACGAAAGAGAAATCATTCGAAGGTAAGATTAATACCGGAAAGGAGCTTACTTACTACTGTAATTGCCTCCGCTCTTCCCTCAGCTGCCCGACTTCAGCCAGCAGAATTCGGACCTCGCCTGCAAGAGCTTTGCTAAAATCGTAGATGTGTCTGAAGGTTATTCAAGTAGCGGCGACATTGGAGGTAGTGCGATTGGATCAAAAATTTCATTTCATTTTCGTATCCGGAATTTTCCAATCAGCCAGAGCGAAAGAATGGGAAAATCGATATTACAAATGATGAGTACACCCTGAACACTGATAAAGAATGAGTGGAAAAGCTAACTTTGGCACGGTACCGTTGAAACCTGTATGATGTTGTCCTCCTGATCCTCCATCCGCTCCTCCGCTTCCACTGGCTGCACCAGGAAGTGGACGGGAAGGTGCGCTTGGCGTAGCGCTTTGTGATCGGCTAGGTCCTGGTGTACGGTTAGGAGTTTGAGCCGGGTCTTTACTGAGTCCCTTCCCGTGTTTATTTCGTCTGTTGTTCGAAGTCATTGAAGGAACGCAGTCGGAATTGGAGTATACTGGTTCGTCGAGATCAGATGATAGAGATCTCTTGAAGAGATTAGGAACTTACAATGTAGGTGTATATAAGCAAAAGAGTTTGATAAGAGGATACAGCCTTGATGGAGTAATGAGCTTAGAGTTCTATCCAAGCTCTTTGAGCACGTCGTCGTCGTCGAGAAAAGACAAGGGGGTTCGGTTTTCAGTTCCCGAACCCCGATCAGAACGATCACATGGTAGCCAGATACTTGACTCAGCGCTTCACAAGCGGGTTAGCTCTACCACTTAGTAGGTTCATTGCTTGCGATCTAGATACAAACGCAGCTCAAAACTATTATACAGTTCTCAATACAAAGTCTCCCATGGGCTTTTACGCTGCAGCCCAAATTAACCTCTTTACAATATCAGCAAACTTTAGGTACATTAGCCATCCATTGTCTCCAACGTAAACTCAGGTATCTTTGCCACCCGCTCTCGGACGGCATGGTACCATTTCCTTGATTCCGTTGCACAACACACCTGAATGTTCTCCAGTCCTCCGATAGATCGAATGTTGAACAAATTCTCGAGATTCGGCATCATAAGATTACTCGGTTTATCCAGCTTTTGAAGGACGACTCGAGTGAAGATATTAAAGTTATCACATTTGTGCTGTGGACGAGACTGTGCAAGTGCAATGGATAGTTGAAGATATTGTTCACGGAAAAGGCTCTATGCAGTAGATGAATCGAGAACTTTTGGTTAGAGAGCTCTGTTAATGATCGAGGGTGCTCACCCATTCCACGAAATATGAAGGGCACAGGATGAGGGCACTCTTAATTTTGGACAAGGGTGTGTCCATCATAATTGGTGCTAATCGCTCGACCAATGGAGCCACTCGATGGACGCATGCAAACTGCAACACTTGTTTCGAATGACTATGAAGAAATTCTCTAGGTTCCGATTAACAAATATTGTATTGTCAGCGCGTGGACCCTAATCAAATACTTGAAACACACCTCAGCATCAAATGAGTAGCGGTAAGAGCCCCGAAAACCTCGTACTTTTCCGCAGCTTCCGCCACTTTCAACAACTCCTCAAACCCCAGCTTATCAAGAGAGGGATGTCTTTGCGGATAAACGAATTGAAACAGGATGTCTAGTGTTGTGGATGATTCTGATAGCCGAACGATTTCTCCTAGACTTGAAGGAGTATTCGCGGGAGGGAACCCGCCAGTAGCGAATTCCAAGTATCGTTTGTGAAGGCGAAAGTCGACATTATCGGAGGATTGGAAAGTGACATCAGCGTCTGATGATTGGACTTTGTTATTTTGCATGGATTTGATTGAGCGAGGAGGATGGATCAGACGGTGCTCATCTACAAGGAGAGCATACATACACAGTGTACTAGTGCTTACAACAGGAGGACTCCCCCGGGCCAGCACGCCATCTTCTGATTTAGTATCCATCCCTTGATCTAGCCTCTCTATCTATACAGTCGAAAATGTTCCTTGGAAGAAATAAATTTGTATGTTTCGAATGCAAAATGTGGAAGCTAGAACTTAATATGTAAGGGAGCGATAATATGGTAATAGATCTGGGCTCGAAAAGCGGAAGCTCGGCCGTTATGAATGTTTAGAACAAAGATATAATCGGGTTATTGGGAATAGTATACGCGGTAGTGTCATGTGAAACCCCAGGTAAAAATGAGGTGTAGTTGTTTACCGTACTTTGTAATCTACACCTGTACGTGCAACATATGCTGCAAACTAGAGGATGAAACAACAACAGGAGGCTGGCGAGGAAAATAAATACCTCGCCACCTGGACCACCAAAACTCCGAGTGCCACAGCCTCACCTGAGGTGTGGCAATGTGAGCATTGAAAGAAGCATTACCGGAGCGTTTTCGATATCATTGTGGAAAGTTAACATCCGGAATCACTTTGAGAAACTTGAACGATTGATCCCTCCACCGATCACATTTCCTAAGGTGATAAAACTCGCTTTGGCCTGTCGTAAGGTGACTCAAAACCGCGATTATTATCAATATCATGTACAATTCTGAGCTCCGAAGCTGGGCGTCGATGAATTCTCCCTAGAGAACGGGTCCAATTAACTGCCCATACCGGTAACTTGTGGTGCTAATAATTCTTGACTGAAACCAGCTTGAGGATGGCCGGATGTTAGATCCTTTTTGGAATAGATACTTGCGCTGAAAGTCACGGCCAGAAGATCCGAAGACAGTTCCCAAATATCCGTATCCTTGACTCTGAAACTCACATTACTATCAGTCTAGCGTGTAAGACAAGTCATTTTGCTTTCTCTTACAAAGAGTTGCTCAATTGGAGGCAGTCAATACGGAAGCTGTCAAATCACACCACTAGTACGTGCCCCGTCCCTTCCAAACAAGTACGCTCGAGTTGTATGTGTCAAAACTTAAGATTAGAATTATTGAGCCAAATCAGGCTCTATATATTAAGCTAAAGATGCTCTGGTTCAAGAAGCCCATCCTTGACAACTGGACAGTCAAATCCACGCCTAACCCGCCAATACTCGCTCGATTCACACTGCAGAATGGGTTTTTCATTCAAGTTTACTATCTCTTTGTTTACCCTGCAACTCATCGCCGTGCAAGGTCTTCCGGCCGAGCCTCGTGCTGGAATCGACATTTGTGGGTACCACAACATTTTCTTAAACACGATCTAACAAACATCATTTTCTTTGTTCAGGTGGTTTTGACGGAACTGTGAGGCTGCAATTAAGAATCTAGCTATGTTCATTGTTTCTGACAACTTTTATGTGCTCGTTGCTGAAGGCACCATATTGTACGTTGGGACACTCTTGAACCCGGATATAAACACTTACCTCGTAGTCTACGAAGGCCCTCAAGGACTTGTTTGCTGTGGACCACTCCTCGTGATAAACGGCACAACTTATGGAAGGTTGGTATCTCTCATTTTGGAAGACTTTACGACATGAATTCACGTACTGCATAGCTCTTGCGTTCCTGAGAACAGCCCTTGCCCACTTTGATTAGAAAGATGATTCTTGAATTCATGTCAATAATGCTGTGGTGACAACAGCGATATTATTTCGACGGAGAAATAATATTTAGTAAACAATAGCATGTCATAGCAGTTAGCGTTACTATTTTGGTTGGAATTGGCCCAATACAGTTCCCCAAACTTACGGAGATATAATATTCATCCAACGATAGCATGAAAGCACTTGGCGTTACCATTTTGTTGTACTGAATTCATGTCCCCAGCCCGACCGCAAATACCTGAGCAGGCACAAAGCTTGATGTTACACGCGAATTTGTCGAGACACCTGGTATCTACTCGCATTTGATGCCCACTTTCAACACATACTCACTCGAAGTCAAGTTTGAAGGCATCTATGAGTCAACTTTGTTGCAGCTCGGAGGCTTTTTAAGGCTATTTGCTTACTATAGGTAATTAAGTCTAAGTACTAAGGCGCAGGGAGTCGCAACGACCATCCAGGTACATCCTCTATTCCTCCGTTTGGGGTCATGTTTCGGGTCTGCGCAAGATGAGGCGTCTATCCATTCGTGTAACTATTGGATCGTGGGGTATGTCATGTTCATGTTCTATCATCCCTGTCTGGCCACACAGGCTGCAGCCCGGAGGTGTTGACGTGAATTTCCATCCTTAGGATTGACATCATGGTCAAAGTTCCGTTCCGCTCGCCACGAACCACAAACGCTCTAACTTCGGAAGGATCAATGGAATGTCGGGAGTCTGAGGAATATTTCCTTTGGAAATTTCATATACGCTAAATATTCATACATCACTGAGGTTATGTGTGAGCTACAGAGAGGCTTACGGGTTTTAGTCTGGTGCCCCACTACATAGCGGAAAAAATCATTGACTCTGGATATCCGCATTTGGAAGTGGCTGACCGGAATGGCATATTAAAAGGCCAGCTCATTACCTTGCATTGACCATCAAGAGCATACCTTTGAGCACACTCTTGATATCTATACTCAACAATGTTGTTCAAGTTCGCTATCCCTGCCGTCCTCGCTACTGTACTCTTGCACACTTTCGTTGGAACCGTCGCAGCTGTTCCTCAAGGACCCATCATTATCTCTTGTAAGCTCTTATAACGCACGAGGCGTCGTGATTGGCTCACTTTTCTCTCCAGGCAAAGGTCCAGGCGATACCAGAAGTGTAAGCGCCAAACTGTTTTATCTACACCATTCTCATCATCCACTTTAACTTTATCCTGCGTTGTCCATGCACGATCATGTAGTGTGAGTCACAGTGTCCATTCTTATTACCTTCTTAAGAACTAATCTGTTTGTGTAGGTCCCGCGGGCGACCTTTGCTGCCACAACAGCGGGGTTTGGGCGTAAGTATCGATTTTTTTTTTTGAAGAATGTGCGAAGACACTTACTTTTACACTCTTTTCCAGCTGCCAGAATGCCGCTCTTGAATGCAGTGCGTGAGAGATAGGCACCCGCGTGCATAGGAGTGTCATAATATCTTGTGTACTGAAAGTAATCATGATTTTCGAAATACCGAGGGATACTAAGTTGCACAACGTCCTTGATTGAATCCAAATAGGCGAATCACAGTTCTGCTGCCTAATAACAGCTCTACCCGTGAAATGAGCTGCAAATACAACAACGACTTGTTCTATTCTTTGGGCTCGAGACTGGAACTCGATGGAGAGGATCGGATTGAGATATTGAGTCTATATGTATATATTAGAGCATGGCTGATACATTTAATTCACACATATTTTTCCAAGACGAAATTTCTTGCTATTTTATTCCTGGTATGTAGCATCTGTTAAGCCAGCAATAGCCTTTTTCGGGCGTATGATTGAGACTGAATGCGCACAATGTGCGCCACTTGTTTTGCATTTATACAGTCATTGAGTATCGTTCTCAAATCTAGATGATTATCATCTTGCGATTGTTCAGTGGCTTTGTATATGACAACGATCCCGATGATAGTTGATCCTAAGTTTGTTGGCTGTCCTCAGAGAAGACAAGATTAAAAGAGAAGATGGAACTGTGTTGGGATTGTGATTACCATATGCTTTGTCGACACGAACGCACGGATGGTATTGAACACGTACCTGCTACCGCGCTAGCTCCCTAAATCAACTACTGCACCTTCCTTGGAGGGCGACGAGAATGAAAGCTCGAGCTTCGGGTATGAGGTCGTGAACAAGAACAAGCCCGAAGGGGCGCCAACACATGATTTTGAACTGTTGAAGTTGTACCACTACCGACCCGGTCAAGGTCAACGCAATCATCATCAGAAACTTGAGCTCTTTTAAATCTCTTTACATTAAAAATCCACTTAGTCAAAATTTGGCATTCTTTAATATTAAATAGATATTGATGCTGAAATTGAGACCCGAGTTCAGAAGCGGCAATGCTCTGTTAGTCATACCCCGCCGTCGCACCGATCTGATCAATAAACGACCAGAACGAAGATATCTACTCCATTTTATTCTGATTGAGAGTGAGTATCTTTATCTCTAGATGCTCTCTTCTGCTCAATCCGTTAATAGACGAGCTGCTCAACATTTATGTCTTTGACATGGGGACAAAGCATGTTTCAACAAAGCATCTGAGGTTTGATGACCCAGTACGCACAATTCTACCAAAGGATACTGGTATGCCAGACATATATAAGGTCGGTTTTGACTTCCTTTGCGTACTCGACTCTCACCGTCCCGAAAGGCGCCTGATGGTCATGCGGAAGTGGTCGGCTACGGTCCAACTTCGCTAGGCTCGCTAGACATTGAAGCCCTCCACACCACTGATGATATTAATTACAACAAGTCCCTGCTCGAATTATGTTTAGATAGATTAGTTCCCGATGAAGTTCACTTTCTTATCATTCCCCGTACGTTATTCTACTCAGAGATCCTTCGTTAGGCCTAACCCCCTCATAACTCGGTCCTTGCCGCACCCCGATCACCACGTTCATTCCCACCTAGTCCCATACTAGGAACCAAGAACGTGTTTGAACTCAACGTCTCGATCTCAAACACCTTGTTGCCTATAATTATCGAATAACAGGGCGAACAATTCGCCCCACCAATTCCATTCCAACCCACCATCCGGCTGACGCAGAAACCTCCCCGTATGTATGAGTGAGCGATTTTTGTCCAAGAGATCCATGTCCTGCAATCGAAGTTATTCATTAGCTCTGAACAGAGATAATGGACTCACAATCCATTCACCAGGTTTGAACACAATGTTACTATTATACCTCCATGCTCCTCCTTCTGCTTCGCGCTAACCACACCAGGCTCTGTATCCTTCCCAACAGCCTCGATGACTTCCAATACCTGGGGTATCTCTACCAGGTGCCCTTCTGGAGTCTCATCCGAAATTCCCCTCAATGGAAGCTCATATCAAAGTAAGCGTGGGATAGGTCGGTTTATGAAGCTCTTTATGTCAAGACGGTGTGCTGATATTGGAAACAAACTGACCAGCACCACCGTCCAGATCGTCCAGGAACATGCAAACATCTTCGACGCCATCTTGTAAACCCATTCGACTTAGTAAAAGAAAAACTGATTCTGATGAAGACCTAAGCATACAGATAACGCAGCACCATGGTAATGAAATGGGCGCCTGCAAAGCAGCTCATATATCAGAAGTAGATATGTCGTGGTTGATAAGAAGTTCCCGCTGAACGAAAGATTGTATGGTAGACTAAGCGAAGGATTGAGATTAAACAGAAAAGAAAAGACATTGAAACTCACCGCTATATCTTTGCCCGTGAACCCTCCCGGATAGGGGATACCTCCCGTTACATGTGTCTCTCTGGGCAATTTATCCTTCGACTGCACCGCGATGTGTGATAATCCCTTATTATCCACATATTGCGAAAACGAAGAAGACGGAGCATCGTCATTAACGTACCCTTCGTATTCATCATAAAGATATGGAGACGTAAATCATTTCATACGATTGAGGGAAAGAAATCCGGGATTGAACGAAGGACCAGCACGAATCTCAGCCTCCCAATATTATGGTCGTTTTTCATCGCCGCCGAGGAACTTGCACCAGCAATGCGAGTGTGATTGGTTATGTTCCGTATTGATCTTCGCTGCGTGCCTATCCGAGAGAATATATCCCTGCTGAGCCCAAGCAGGTGGAACCCAGTCCCAAGCTAACAGAGCTCGGACTAGTACTCATTGGTGAGCCAGAAATCAACTGAAGACTAGACGGTAGACGAAGTGCAGAGACTGGTTCGAAATACGCTGCTAGAGAAATATAAGATACCTGCTGAAGGGGAGTACCGGGCAGTAAGGGCAGAGGCATTGGCGTTATTGTAAGCGATGGAAGGGGTGTAGGTCGTGAAGGTGTAGAGGGGGTAAATCGAAGTAGGATTTGTGAATGCCAATGTAACTCCAGTGAATGAGTAGGATATGTTACGCCCTTGGTGAGCTCAAGGTTGCCGATCCTGTGTAGGAGGAGCATTCTACGTTTGAATCAATAGCTAAGCGAATACTGAGTGGACTGACCTAGAAATTCAATGTCTTTCTTTGACTACATATTTTGATTTTGCGAATCTTTTTTGCTTCTCCGAATATCTATTTGCTCTGTCTCTATTCCGTCCTTCAGTTTGAATGTGATGCCTCAGTGACTGTTGTCAAGTTATTGGCACGAAAATAGATGGGATATTTAGGTCGGCAACAAAAATCTTCGTTTACTGGAACTAAGTATTGACAGTCGGTCGTCGTTAGAGTTGAGTTGAACCCATGTGACCGTTGTTTTCAAGCTTATTGCCGCGCCGGAAATGCCGTGTTGTCTCCGAAGTCCGAGTCTGTGGTGGAAAGTACTTCCTCTGCAACCCATGGCTCGAGCCGCGGTGCAGATGCAGTTTGGAAGTTCTAGTAAAGAGAGGTAGGAGAATAACAATATCATCCAATGACCACTCATCAACGTTACTGATTTCGCAAACAAATACTAAGTATCCATTGATTTAATTGCATTAATATGAGATACGTGCAAGGGATAGGTGGAAAAATGTGAGCAAGTATGCCAACGGACAAACGAATGATGTAAGTAAGCTTCCAATACATCTTTTGGCCACAACACAAAGAGTATGTACATTAGAGCAACCGGGTCCGAATCCCCCCATCGCCCCCTCACTGTTCGGATGACAACACATCATCCGCAGGGCACAAATTCGTCCATGGCTGAGTCGTCTTCACGAGAGTCGGAACTTCAGGTGGCAGATAGGCGAAGGCGAAGAAGTGGCGGAACTTGGACAACAGGAAATGTAGAATAACTGAAAGCGTACTACAAAGTCATGCTTTCCGGAACAAGTAATATTTTGGCAGAATGCAAATTTAAACAAACCATTCATAATACATTTGCTCCAAGAGATGACAACACGTTCAAAAAAATGTCCTTTATGCGGATCACTCAGGCATCCACAGCTAACACAGGAATCCAAGACGATCCGTGAAAGACTAAGGCTATAAGCCTCAGCTGCTTGTAGTTACACTGATCAAGCCTCCACCTAGGATCGATTCCGAGCATTTGACTCTTCGCGCCGCGCATGGCATGTACAATCTCGTAACAAATCTCTCGCGCAATTTCAAGTCGGGTGAGATGCCGACCTCCATCCATGACTGGCATTCTTTGGGTCAGAGGAGAAAGACCAGGGAACTAAGAACGCAAAGGTCGCGATTCACTTGAGATGCAAAAGGTATAGGCAGGAGGAAAATCTACTCACATCGAAAGTCCACTGAATACGCTTCCACCCAAAATGCTCGAATACACTCGCCTCAGGATCATCCAGTGTTGGACTCTTTGACAATATATCGCGGATATGGGGTCCAGGCAACCCATGCGAAGTAAAATGTATAGGTTGCTCTGACGTATACCCAGAGTTCTCCGGGCGTCTGGGGAGATATACAAGCTGTAATGGAGGAGGCACCGAAGCGTCCCAAGCGCGTCCAGGGTTTTGAAGTACCCATTGGGCATTTATGGCAGGTTGAGGACGCGGAAAAGATGCCATGCTACCGGAGGGGAATAAAATCGTATCGTGAGGATCACGACGACTTAGGGGCTGCAGATATCTGTATCAGCAGATAGGTTTCCAACAAGGAAGACTTACTGCAGATGACTTGTGTTTACGGCTATATGGTGGGTTAGATACATGAGCATGGGCTCTAATTTCGGAACGATGACGAGATGTGCCCTATCGCTTAAAGTATTAATAGACAAGTCATGGATAGCAAGCGAAATGGTTTACCGGGCTCGACTGGTCTCGAGGAGGAGATGTCTGCTGATGTGACTGATGCTGCGTTTCATAGGGGTAAACTGCATTCGAAGCTTGTGAATGATGGAATGTGGTCGTCTCCGGGTTGTACGAGTATTCGAAAGGGTTTGCCATCAGTGAAGTTCAAGCAGGAGTAATGGAAGAAGATTTGAGATGAGTAGCGAGTATTTCTAACTTGAGATGCCCGATTATATGTGCCATCACGACTTGACCAGCTTGGACGTCCAAAGAAGGAATACAATGGTCAATATGCACCAAAATAGGACGAAGATCAATGCCACACGGGTTACAACACATCGGTAAGACCCATAACAGGTTGGAACGTCGTGCAAAGCCAACAATAAGCACAAGACAATGGTGCATTCAGTATGCACTCACCAGACCTGCAACAAAACTTTTGGTATTTGTACTCCAAATACCCTCCAGCAATAAGATAAGAATCCTGCGATCAGATATGATCAGCTTCTTGAGACAGAGACAGGGAAAACAACAGCCTGGAATATTTTACCAAGTTCATCAACGTCCTTCGGGCGGTTAATATAACAGCAGGGCTGTGCTTGTAATACTAATAGCTAACCAATAATGATGCCACGTGCTGAATGCTTAATTTATCGCGCGCTGAGTCTCTCCTACAAAAGTTTGAGTTGAACTTACTACTCTTTTCTCAATGATCTTTAGGCTTATCGCAACTCACCATCGTTCTCCGCATTCTCTGACGCACGCAGCAAGTTAATAATCAATGGACGAAGTGGTCTATCAGTTACTGAAAAAGAGCCGCGGAGTTTGAAAATGCCGGAATATACCGGCCAGGGTTTTTCGAAAAACTTTGAATCCGTATCGTCAAGTCTCTTGACAGACAAAGCTATTTCTGCTGCCCTTGACATCCAAACTTCTTGTTTTTAACTAATTTCCAAGTGCTGTCGACTGCAACGTCGACACTTTGGATCAAAACTATAACACATTCATGTCCGCGTACGTCTTTTTGCCTCAACAATCGAAAATTTTTCACTGACATCTTTTTTCCCTTCCCTCTTCCTTTGGCCGTTTATCTGTCGACTTATTCGTTCCGATGTCGGCACCTCGAACTGATATTGGCCTGTCCAGTGAAGACAGCCTCCAAGATGTTGCCGACACCGAGATCGAGTCGAATTGGGACCAGGTCGTAGACAAGTGAGGAGCAGTCAATCTTCTCTTCTTCATACACATTGCTAATGTAATCTTCTAGCTTTGACAATATGGAGCTCAAGGCTGAGCTCCTCCGTGGTATTTATGCATACGGGTCAGATCTTCCGCCTCGCGACACATGAAGTAATCAAAATACTGATAAATCATCCCATCTCCAGTTTCGAACGTCCATCTGCTATCCAACAGCGAGCCATCGTACCCGTCGTCAAAGGCCACGACGTTATTGCGCAGGCCCAGTCCGGTACTGGCAAGACCGCCACATTCTCCATTTCCATCCTTCAGCAGGTGCGTAGCCTGCCGTCATATCCGTATATCATATTACTTACCTTTTGTCGACCAGTTGGATATGTCCGTTAAAGGCACACAAGCTCTTATCCTTGCCCCCACTCGTGAGCTGGCTCAGCAAATCCAAAAGGTTGTCGTCGCTCTTGGCGACTACATGAACATTGAGTGCCACGCTTGCGTCGGAGGCACCAATGTTCGTGAAGACATGGCTAAACTTCAAGAGGGTGTCCAGGTTGTTGTTGGTACGCCAGGTCGTGTATTTGACATGATCAATCGACGCGCGCTCAAGACCGATACCATCAAGATCTTTTGTCTCGATGAAGCTGACGAGATGCTGTCTCGTGGCTTCAAAGACCAGATCTATGAAGGTACTTAGTTATTCCTCGTCACATTGCCATGGTCTTTTTGGACCATCCGGCGTTGTTCATGCGTGGTTCGAAAACCGAGGCTAATGTTTGTGTTAGTGTTCCAGCTATTGCCTCAGGACACCCAAGTAGTCCTACTCTCTGCTACCATGCCTGCGGATGTGCTTGAGGTTACCAAGAAATTCATGCGGGACCCTGTCCGTATCCTTGTCAAAAGGGATGAGTTGACTCTTGAAGGTATCAAGCAGTTTTACATTGCCGTGGAGAAGGAAGAATGGAAGCTTGACACGCTCTGTGATCTGTATGAGACTGTTACGATCACCCAAGCCGTCATTTTCTGCAACACCAGGCGGAAGGTTGACTGGCTTACGGAGAAAATGCACTCCCGTGAATTCACAGTATCTGCCATGGTACGTGTAGAACTTCTTCCCAAATATGATGGTGGCTAACCTCTTATTCATCATTGTATATAGCATGGAGATATGGAACAGAAACAGCGGGAGGTTCTGATGAAGGAATTCCGGTCTGGCTCCTCGCGTGTGTTGATCACCACTGACCTGCTCGCTCGTGGCATCGATGTGCAACAAGTGTCGTTGGTCATTAACTACGACTTGCCCACCAACCGTGAAAACTACATCCACCGTATTGGTCGTGGTGGTCGATTCGGACGAAAAGGTGTTGCTATTAATTTTGTCACCACTGATGATGTTAGAATGCTGCGCGATATCGAACGTGAGTGAATCAGTCTATTCCTTGTGGGACCTCCCGCACTCACCCATCTCTACTGCAACAGAGTTCTATAACACCCAGATCGACGAAATGCCTCTGAATGTTGCGTAAGTGACAGTCGATTTGGTCTTGGTGCTTCAAGTTGACGGTATTTTTCCCTCCTGAACAGGGATCTCATCTGAATAAGGCATTCTCGTCTCCTGCTTATGATTTCGGTCGTTCTTGGTCTCCAGTCGGTAATGACGTTTTATTCTACTTCACCTATGTCTTTTTCCATCTGCCGAGTCTTGACCTTATAAAAAAACGCACTAGCACCTTGTCTGTTCGATACTCTGTTTTTTTTTTCGTTCTTCATGTATTTGTGCTCGCATGCTTCGACGCCTTTCGATTACTTAACAAATGTTGTAGTTATAGGGAGTTGCTTACCGAAGAATGTATACATGAGCGCGTTCGCTGTGCTTGAACCGTCGGCCTCGCTTTCTCCTCAACAATGCAATTAATGGTTGGCCAGATGTTTGATTGTGGTGCTGTCCAGATGGATTCGCTCCACTCTCACCCGCGAGCACAGCATGGAGTCGGTAGGCAGTGCTCACAGATCGGGTCGGGCTGTCCATGAATCACTTTCGTCCGTGATTCATGAACTGGTTTGTGTTCGACTGATGGTCTATGATTTTTTGGCTGACTGCGGGTGTCAATAAAAGGGGCACCACTCGACTCTTGATTTGCCACATTAACCTAAATCTGTTTGCTGCTGGAAGCTACCGAAAAAAAAAGTTGAATTGGGGCGCATTGTTCTGGTCTTCCCCTGGTCCATCCTGCCTGTCAGTCAAAAGGACAAACCAAACAGTACGTAGGGCGCCGACAGCGTACGGATGTCCTGCGTAAAAGTCGCAATTATGGTCAGTTCTCCATTATTTTTGCCTATTTCAATGTTATTTCCCCTTCTTCGCCGGATCTCCATGTATCTTTTGTCATCCTTCATCCTTCTGCCAATCTTGTTGCAATCACTGTGGACCTACACAAAAAGGACTTATCAGCATTCACGATTGTTGCAGCCCTCAGGCTTTCCACCACTTAATACCATTCACACTATGGCATATCATAATCAGTCTTGGTCGCAGACGGGGACGAACAGCTCAAATTCGATTAGCTCGAGTAAAAACCCGCCTTCAGCGTCTTCTATGTTGACACCCTTATCGGCGGTGTCCCACTCTTCTTCTTCTTCTTCTTCTTCACATTCCTCCTACTCCTCCGCGTCGCTATTTAGGAACCCTTCCCTTCTGACTGTTTCTCAACGCCCTCATAAAGTGGGGAAATCATATTTTATGCCTTTAACTACCTCGCGGTATTCTGCATCAGAGATTATACCCCGACTTTTCATCTCTGACCTATCCTTTGCCGAAAATCCCACCCTCCTTCGAACCTACCACATAACACACATACTTTCTGTTCTCCCGGAAACACTCTCCCTCCCTCCGGACGTTGAACTACGAGCAATCCTCGGGTATATGCCCATTCGTCTACATATACGTGACGTTGAGGATTTTCCGTTCGCAGAACTTGCCGTGCATCTGCCTACTACGACTGGGTTCATTCAGACCGCATTCAGAGCCAGCCCTGATTCTAGGGTTCTGGTACACTGTGCGGAAGGTATCAGCAGAAGTGTGAGCGTCGTTGCCGCTTTCTTAATGGCTCAGTATGGCTGGACACCGAAGGAAGCAGTAGGATATATCAAGGAGAAACGAAAGATCGCAAATCCTAATTTTGGATTTGTGAAGCAATTATACGAGTATGGACGGGAGGGATTAGGGAGGAGAGGGCTTATAGAAGGAATGTAGGGAATGCGCACAAAACCCTCAGGCGTTGATGATTAGATCTGCGGTTCGCCTACACATTCGTTCAAACATCCAGCGATCTCGGAGACCTGCAGAGACGCATGCTCGCTGACGATGGTGCATGTGGAGGTCCTTAGAAGCTGTGCAGCTTGATAACATGGTAATCTGGTGCAACGAAAGAGTCGAACGCTCTAGAAATATTGTAAGTTGTCATATCGCAAGCTCGCGCGTTCTCTGACAGCTTTGGGCTGCGGTTGTTGCGTTCGGTTTTAGGTCATCTGTTATTCTCTTAACTTACGATTATCATTATCCCTATTCCGAACTCATCCTTTTTTCCGTTCATCCCTTTCACGGACGATTTCGTCCTACATACCGATATGCTTCCAAACGATCATCCACACATGTTACTATACGCAACCCCGTCAATATCTTAAGGGTTATACATATTACCCTCAGTTATCTCATGCTCACATGTACTTCTACCACTCCAACATTCCTCGATAGCATTTTGTGCAACCATCTTGATTGATTCCCCCATTTTGTTCAATTCTTGTGGTAGAAGTATCCCGAGTCAGACGCCGTTAAGGCATTGGCCCTACAGTGTGTACACACTTTGTATCTATGTTTCATCCTACAATCCAGTCAAAGCCATTCAAAGTGAGTATATATATTCACTGGCGGAAAAGAGCCTTAAACCTATGCACAGTCGGGCATGGGCAGCTGGTACATCAATTTAATAAAGTGCGGTAGAATGACATATGGCATTGTGAACATTCAGGAAAAGACGATGTACGACATTGTAGCTTTCAAAGTGTATTAGCACAAACAGGTTGAGTGGAAAAACAGCAATGTGTCAAGTTGATGTTACAAAATTTATCTGTCTCGAGATACAGACTGTCTCACGTTATTTACAGGACTGCATACAGGGTTCTAAAGTCAGACGGCGGACATTGTCAAGCGGTGGATATGTTTCAGAGCATGAACTCTTGCCACAGACCGTGATTGTCAGCGACAGAACTTGTGAAGTGTCTTGATGCTTTGAGAAACTGATTTGCTCAAATTATGAATACTCACGCAAACTGTACCTCGAATCAAAAGGATTTCTCCTACCGAGGTGAAGGTAAAATTTCCCCATATCCTTCCTCTATGGGGTGGTTAACTCATCGCAGTGTCGGCTTAAGAGCACTGGTCAGCACGTACAAGTTCAATTAAATCTATAGCTACCATAATGTACCTTCGGCCCTGACGGATACGAAATTCAAGTATTGTACAAACCTACTTAATGGATGACTACAACAACAACAAAATAAGAAAACAGTCATGAGCAGCACCGGAACAGTTCATAAATGCAGACCGTGAATGAGACGAACAGACCGACAGACCGAAAACAATCCTTGGGCCATTGTCCTAATTTCAGAAAGACATCGAACGTTCACGGTTCGTCCGACCCGGAGTAGAGTCGGAGGACTTCATATGCGAGTAGATGAATGCATGCTGAGTACTGGGAATCAAGTCATGATAACTAACCTGTCGCGATTCCATATATACTCGGGATCAGCGCAGGAGATGGAGTGATGGATCAAGTATTACAACAAACAGATCGACTCCGTGCAGTATCAAGAACCAAGTTGTTTCCTGTGGCAGGTTTAGAGAGTTTTACACCGGGCGACTGGGTGCCGCGACGTAGTGATTTTTAGACATAGAGAAATACCAAGTGGTATATATGTGAAGAGCGAAGGATAGCCACGGCAAGAAACGTATTATACACGGAGTAAGTGGTGGATAAACAAATTAGTGAAGTCCATCGTTAAACGAATCAAAATTTCTCGCCTGATCATCGTCAAACGCCCCTCGATGTATCTTTTCTAAGATATCTCTCGCTGCTTGTTCAAAAGCTCGCTCAACGTTTAATCCTGATTTCGCACTGCTTTCGACGAACAATAGACCTTCTTCTTTGGCGAAAAGCTCGGCTTCTTCTATGGAGACTTGCCGTTTAGACTTGCTGTTGCTGAATTCACTACGTGGGGGCACCGAGGATATAGGTTCTGCATTGAACTCGGCCTGTGTTTCCGATTCATCCTGACATAGATCGACTTTGTTTCCGACCAGGATGCATGTAAGATGAGGATCGGCATGCTGACGAACGTCTGCTAACCATGTTCGCGTGTTGAGGAAGCCTGGCGCAAGGCGTGGCGTGTGAATAACATGGGCAAAAATGACTTTTTAGTTCAACCGGCATAGCCAGTAATGAAACAGCATACTCTTGCGTGAAGTAACGTCATATACTAGCAGGCAGCCAGCAGCGCCACGGTAGTATGAGCGTGTAATGGATCGAAATGATTCTGTACCCGCAGTGTCCCAACCTGTGCATGAACGCAGGAGCCAGAGTCACAGAGGAGGTGTAGCAACCAAACACACCAAGGAAACCAAAAAAGGCGATTCGTATCAACAGGGTATTTCACTGATGAGACACGTGAAGATGTCACGTACATTGAAGCTTGACAACCTTGCTTTCTTCTGGAATTGTGATTAATTTTGACCCGAACTCAACTCCTAGCTATGGGTGGCATTTATCTTCTAGTGAGCTTATGATAGAGATGGAGTGCAAAGCAAAGGAGTTGAGCTCACTGTAGGATCAGGATTCGCGATAAACCGTTGGTCGGTTAATCGTATAAGGAGGGACGATTTCCCCACCGCTGCGTCGCCTGCGAACTCTTATGAGCGTTGTTGAATAGCTTGTGAACGAGATCGTGGATGTACCAGTGATGATAAATTTGAAGACATATTGCCAGCTAATTCCGGCCATTTAGAGAAAGAAAAGAAATCGGGGATCAGTTGAAGCGCAAACTTGTTCTTGACAACGTCAACACCAAAAGAAACAACTGATTATTGTGTTATGTCATTCAATCTCAATGGGACGGCTTACTCATCAATTAGGCAGCACTCGCTTTTTCCCATTGCTCGTAACACCTTCCTTCGACGCCCTAACCATACTCCCGAGACTCCAAATCTCTGCCATCCACTCACGCTTTCTAATACATGCTTGAAACGCTCTGGGAAACGGGACCGTAGTTCCTCGGGTCCTTTCACATTTTTCTCCCTCTCTCCGTTTTGTCTTGAGCAACCCCGCCGACTTCATCGCGAAGCTGCATCACATCACCTGCTCAAACTTTGCAGTCGCTTGCCTTTGAGTTGAAACGGCTATCCCATTCCATCTCTCATCCCGTCTACCTTGTATCATTTACATACTACATAGCTCACACTGTCTATCTTCTACTGCTCACCTCATCTACCGCGTATCTCACAACGTCTGGGTTCTACCGCTCACCTCGCCACATCCACCGGATGTCTCACCTGATCCTGCCCGCCTATCTCCCTACGTCTACCTACCGCCGCATGAACATGTCATACCTCCACGATCCAATAGTTACACGAATGGATAAACACCTCCTTGTGCAGACCTGAAACATGACCCGGAATGGAGGAATAGAGATGTACCTGGATGGTCGTTGCGACTCCCTGCACCTTAGTACTTAAGAGTTACTTATCTGTAGTAAGCAAATAGCCTTAGAAAAGTCTCCAAGCTGCAACAGAGTTGATTCATAGATTCCTTCAAACTTGACTCCGATTACGAGGGAGTATGTGTTGAAAGTGGGCACCAATGCCGGGTAACATCAAGCTTTGTCCCTGGAATTGCGGTTGGGCTGGGGACATGAATCATGTAAGTATAACAAAATGGTAATGCCAAGTGCTTTCATGCTATTGGAATGGATATTATATCTCCGTCAAGTTTGGAGAATTGTGTTGGGCCAATTCCAACCAAAATAGTAATAAGATAAGTCTATGGCTCTGGTAAGCCGTACAGGGAAGGGAACTTTACTAGGTGGGTATTAGTAAAGTTCATATAAATAGTTAGTGTGTTTTGCCTGGGCCTGGCCCGGTGCTCCCACCCGTGATTGGCGAGTTGAGTTGAACGCTCCAAAATGAGCACAAGCTCAGGCTCAAGGAACTCGGCTATTGGGTGGAATGCACCAAATTGAGCGCGGGCGAAGGGAAGTTTTGATTGTGAAATATGGGTAAGTACAAGAGGTGAATTAAAAGGCTAGGTTGTTACGACCATGCCAAGTTCAACTCCCGCGGTCCTGTTATGATCATGCACGGGTCGTAGGGAAAAGTTGGATCGCGGACTATAAGTCCGCGGGGTAAAAGACCGAACACCGAGATAAATCCCGGTGAGGGTTGGGTGAACCTACGGAGAGGTAGTCGGACGTTGACGCTACTATTAATAGCGTCCCCGACACGCCGCTGTCCGAAAGCGAAGGCGAGGGTAATTCCGATCGCGGGAGAAACTCACGTGATCGTACTTAGGATGAGGTTGAGAATAATCTCTATTTGAAATACACTGTATGAGTGCGCTATCAAAGTCGATATTTAAACTAAGGACCAACTATTCTACTCTCGTAGCTTTATACTGTAGTCACTACCTAAGGGTCGCTAAGCGATGGTATCCTAGAATAGTATGGTTGGACATGTGGAAGATAAAAGGGGAAAGTATAAAGGAAATGATATAAAAGGATATATAAGAAGTCGGCTAAGTGTGAGGGATATAAAATCAAAGTGTAACAGGATCGCGGAGGTAAGCTCCGCGACGGAAGAGAATAGTAAAGTCAAATACCGGGGGATGATCGTCGAGCCCGCGGGAGTTGAACTTGGCATGGTCGTAACAGTGCCCCCCGTTAGGATCGAGCCCTCGAGATCCTGAGTAATAATGACTAAAAATAGATGTGAATGATCAGAAGCAACGGGGATTAAAGTTGAAACATTGTGATGTGATGTGAAAAACGAAGCAGAGTGAAAATTGTAAGTTGAAACGGCCCTTAAGTCGCGAAGGATATAAAGGTAGGGCAGTTTCAAAAATTTTGACAAGTACCCTCCCATCTTAACCATCATGTCCACCACCGCTAACGACAACGAGACTATCCAGCAACGGCGTGAACGAATCCTGCAGGCTCAGGCCGCATGACAACGAGCCCAGGAGGAGGAGATTGCACGACAGGAGGCTGAGTTTGCGGCGGAGATGGAGAGGATAGAGGCGGAGGACAAATCGGCGCGAGAGGCAGAGGAAAAAAGAATCGCCGAAGAAAAACGGATAGAAGAAGAGAAACAACGAGAAGAGGAGAGGAAAATAGCAGAAGAAAGAAGGATAGCTGAGGAAAAGGAAAAGCAAGATAAGATTTGACTCGCGGAGGTGCAGCGAAGGGAAACGGCGTGGTTAGAAGAGGAGGCCGCAGCAGAAGCAGAGGAAGAGCAAATGCGAGCCGTCGCTTTAGCGAAACTAGTAGAAGAGAATAAGAAGGACAAAGCAAAAGCCGCGAAGGAATTGGAGAAGCGTCAGAAAACGATCTCGAACCAACCCGTCCCGATGTCGAAATTTCAGTCCCGACAACCAGCCCGCGGCGTAAGGCATTTAAATCTAAGGCCATAATTTCCGATGAATCGGATGATGAGATGATAGAGCAGCCGCGGGAGGTGATTCCCAGAGGTACCAAATGAAAGAGAACAATCAAAATGATCGCGAAGGTGAGTGATAATTCGTTTGCCATGATCGTTACTAACTCCTTCATAATGGTAGGGTATGAGTTCTTCCGGACCTGATGGTGATAAAGAACCTATTCCGGAGCAGGTAACACAACCCCCTTCCCAGAATTCGCAACCCCGTTCCGCCTGTTCCCGCTGCATTTTGATCGGGCGTCCCTCCGAATGTCGACCCCAGTCCACGGGGCGAAAGCTCAGGCGTGTGCGGTATGTCACCAACAGCGCCAGCGATGCAGCTGGTCTGGGGATAACGCCGCTCGTCGGTCGCGGGGTAAATGGGTCAAAGTGGATGAGGATGTTTATGAGGGACCTGCCACAAGAGTAGGTGAACGGAGACGGAACGAAGGAACGGAGTTGGCGGAGCAGTTGTCGAAGATCGCGGAGCAAAACCAGGACCTGGTCAAGCTCCTCCGACAATCGCTCGTTGTTCAGGAACGAATGTTAGGAGTGATGGTTAGGGCCGAGAGAAGGGTGATGGAGGCAATGGAAGACAATGATAAAGGTGAAAGCGAAGATGAAGATGAAGATGGTGAAGGGGAAGAAGATGAGGAAATAAGTGAAGAGGAGAGAAGAAGAGAGATACGCGAGGGAAAAAAGCGCGCGGAGTAAACTCCGCGAAGGACTACTTATCTACTCTACTCTGCTCTATATGTGTTTTGTAGTTTGTTGTCGTTATTTTGTTCATAATGCTGATTGGTGGTTTTGTTTCTTGTTTTGTTTTTTGTTGAGAGTTTCATAAGTAAGGAAAATGACGGAGATGAGGATCGCGGGGATGTTCGGGGGAAAGAGGAAATTTTAGTATAAGTGATTACTCGTCGCGACGATAATCGCCGCGGAGAAGAATGGATTTTGAGGGAAAAATGATTAATAAGTAAATGAGGTGAGAGTCGTGATGGAAATGAGGAAGAATTGATGAATACGTAAGGGACATAAGTAAAGATCATAATGGACCAGGTTTGTGAGGGTAACGGAGGTGGAACACTGGGACAAGTTTGTCCGCGTGAATTTCGTTTGCGGCGACCCAGGAGAACTCTTCGTCCGTACCTTCGTATCCTGCCCAACGGATATAGTATTGTAAAGGACATTTTTTGTACCCTCGATCCAATTTCGAGTCCAATACTTCCGCGATGTTGTATTCCTCCTCGCCGTCGACCTCAACAGGAGGCGGCGGGGGTTGAACACGATCGGGAATGGTGTTTGGTTTGTATGGCTCTAGTTGGGATACGTGGAAGACGGGGTGGATACGATTTAGGTAGGATGGAAGTTGGAGTTTGTAGGAAAGAGTACCGACTTGCTCGAGTATGGTGAAAGGTCCGAGGTACTTTTCGGCAAATTTGTCGGTAGGTCGCGTTGTCCGGATGTGCTTTGCCAGCACATAAACCTGTGAATGAATAGGGAATTCAGGGTGAGTAATTTGTTTTCTGTCCGCTTGCTCTTTGTATCGAGCTTGCGCGTTAGTAATTTCGTCTCGGAGGAAAGAGTGAAGCTCATCAAGATTAACCGTGAAGCCCATTGCTCGGTCGGAGCGAATGTCAATTTCGGGTCTTACCGTGATATTTGGGTGATAGCCTTAGTTCGCGAAGAACGGAGATAAACCGGTAGAGGCATTAGGAGCGTTGTTGTACGCGAACTCCGCGATCGGTAGGAGTTTCGCCCAATCGTCCTGTTGGTATGCACAGTAAATCCGGATGTACTGTTCTAGAGTTTGGTTGACTCGTTCCGTTTGTCCATCGGCTTCTGGGTGATATCCTGAGGTGAAATGAAGTTTCATGGAGAGAGCTTCGCCGAGAGCGCGGAAGAAGGCAGACACGAATTCTGAACCGCGATCGGATGTTACGTGGTTCGGGACTCCGTGCTTGGAGAAAACGTGATGGACGAATAACTCCGCTAATCCTTTGGAGGTGATTTTGTCGTTCGTCGGAATAAAGATGCCTAACACACTATTCCCCCTGGAATTTAGGCCCAAATGCCTTGCCGGTGCTGAATCGCCATCAGGAGCACAGATAAAAGAAAGAAAAAAACAGATTCAAGTAGCTGGAGAGGAGGAGTCTGCTGACCAATCAATTCCCACAGCAAAAACCAATCAATTCCCACGGCAAAAAAAACAATAATGGAATTTAGGCCCAAATGCCTTGCCAGTGCTGAATCACCATCAGGAGCACAGATAAAAGAAAAAACCAAACAGATTCAAGTAGCTGGGGAGGAGGAGTCTGCTGACCAATCGATTCCCACAGCAAAAACAATTCCCACAGCAAAAAAAACAATAATGGAATTTAGGCCCAAATGCCTTGCCAGTGCTGAATCACCATCAGGAGCACAGATAAAAGAAGAAAACAAACAGATTCAAGTAGCTGGGGGAGGAGGAGTCTGCTGACCAATCAATTCCCACAGCAAAAACCAATCAATTCCCACGGCAAAAAAAACAATAATGGAATTTAGGCCCAAATGCCTTGCCAGTGCTGAATCACCATCAGGAGCACAGATAAAAGAAGAAAACAAACAGATTCAAGTAGCTGGGGAGGAGGAGTCTGCTGACCAATCGATTCCCACAGCAAAAACAATTCCCACAGCAAAAAAAACAATAATGGAATTTAGGCCCAAATGCCTTGCCAGTGCTGAATCGCCGTCAGGAGCACAGATAAAAGAAGAAAACAAACAGATTCAAGTAGCTGGGGAGGAGGAGTCTGCTGACCGATCGATTCCCACAGCAAAAACCAATCAATTCCCACGGCAAAAAAAACAATAATGGAATTTAGGCCCAAATGCCTTGCCAGTGCTGAATCACCATCAGGAGCACAGATAAAAGAAGAAAACAAACAGATTCAAGTAGCTGGGGAGGAGGAGTCTGATGACCAATCGATTCCCACAGCAAAAACCAATCAATTCCCACGGCAAAAAAAACAATAATGGAATTTAGGCCCAAATGCCTTGCCAGTGCTGAATCACCATCAGGAGCACAGATAAAAGAAGAAAACAAACAGATTCAAGTAGCTGGGGGAGGAGGAGTCTGCTGACCAATCAATTCCCACAGCAAAAACCAATCAATTCCCACGGCAAAAAAAACAATAATGGAATTTAGGCCCAAATGCCTTGCCAGTGCTGAATCACCATCAGGAGCACAGATAAAAGAAGAAAACAAACAGATTCAAGTAGCTGGGGAGGAGGAGTCTGCTGACCAATCGATTCCCACAGCAAAAACAATTCCCACAGCAAAAAAAACAATAATGGAATTTAGGCCCAAATGCCTTGCCAGTGCTGAATCGCCGTCAGGAGCACAGATAAAAGAAGAAAACAAACAGATTCAAGTAGCTGGGGAGGAGGAGTCTGCTGACCGATCGATTCCCACAGCAAAAACCAATCAATTCCCACGGCAAAAAAAACAATAATGGAATTTAGGCCCAAATGCCTTGCCAGTGCTGAATCACCATCAGGAGCACAGATAAAAGAAGAAAACAAACAGATTCAAGTAGCTGGGGAGGAGGAGTCTGCTGACCAATCGATTCCCACAGCAAAAACCAATCAATTCCCACGGCAAAAAAAACAATAATGGAATTTAGGCCCAAATGCCTTGCCAGTGCTGAATCACCATCAGGAGCACAGATAAAAGAAGAAAACAAACAGATTCAAGTAGCTGGGGAGGAGGAGTCTGCTGACCAATCAATAATCAATTCCCACAGCAAAAACAATTCCCACAGCGAAAAAAACAATAATGGAATTTAGGCCCAAATGCCTTGCCAGTGCTGAATCGCCATCAGGAGCACAGATAAAAGAAAAAAACAAACAGATTCAAGTAGCTGGGGAGGAGGAGTCTGCTGACCAATCAATTCCCACAGCAAAAACCAATCAATTCCCACGGCAAAAAAAAAAAAATGGAATTTAGGCCCAAATGCCTGGTTAGGTTTATCACCTCCAACCAGCCCCCGAGGGTTCTCAACAAAGTCTGTGGTAGGGGGTTAGGGGTTATATGTTGGGTCTAGGAATGTAGGGCATTTCTTAGAGTAGTCTCTATCTCTGATCTTGTCTATTCTCCTTGGTAGCTAGACAAGAATCAAAGACCTTCTCTCTCTCATTCACTTTGTTTGACTTGACTATCTCGGCTTGTGACACCTGGCTTTGTAGTGAGCCCTACTATCCATTCATATTATTTATGTGTTTCTACCTAGACAGTATCTTACGTTAATCTTACATAGCTCATGGGAGGATACCTGTCACAATACCGAGGCGCGCAATGAAAGAGAATGTCACCGATGGAAGTCTGCGAGCTGTACTTATCAGTCCGCAATGGAGCATTATTTAAAAAAAATTCGTGGCATGTCACAGATAATTGAAAGTGATTTGAATTTGCAGTAGTCCGACCACTTGAATCGGTTACTTTTGATGACCCAGGACCCCAAGAATGGCCAGAGTCATATTAGTGAGGAGAAAAGAGCCAACCTCCAAGTTAGTTAGGGGTCAAGCGGTGCTACTATAATTTGTTGCTACCCGGGTCTTTTTAAGTCCCACACGTCGCGACACACATGGCAGTCAACAACACGATTGTGCAGTCTGGGTTGTCCATTGTAAAGGGAGAGAGGCTCCCTGGTGTGTTCAAGTGATACCGGCAAAACCAGCTTACTGTAGAGCAGCTTGCCCACGAGTGCGCCGAGTGCGTGGTAAACAGCTTCAAGAGATAACCAACAACTACGGTGACTAAGTAATCATGACTAATTAGTAATCCTCCATCCCGTCGAAGTATCCAGTAATTTTGAATCGTTTGCGTTTTCGTCAACAACACTGGTGCTGCTATAACCACGAAATTGATAGACACAAATAATAAAGCGGAACTTACGAGTTAGCTTCGCGGTACAGTCTTGCCATGAGACTATGATATTTGCCTTTACACGATCCATCCAGCTTCAGAATCTTCACTCCGATGGAATTTCATGTGAAGTTCATACTGGTCGTTGAAGTCAGCAGAAGCAAAATCCTCATTCCTTGAGAGTGGCATAAATCTATGCAATGGACAAGGTCAGAAAAAGGCTGCATGTTGTGGGAATATCCCATCCGGAAACAAGGCCAAGCATGGCTTGGGGGATCTCCTTGGCATCATCCTGGTTGCTAATTGAAGAGAATGTATCGCGGAATCGACGTCCAGGTGATTTGTTCCCAGAGAAAATTATAAATCATTCGACTTACATTCTCCCTCCTGACCCCTTTCTATACTTGTATATATGATCTCTGTCGTGTATTGCTCCGTCGTCAAATCAACTCAAGTTATTCGCCCTCCAGCTTCTTGACCTCTTTGATCCCTTGCTCAACCGGCTCATAACAGCTATCTTATTTTTTCTTGCCCCACCCTTACCACGGGCCCTTTCTCCTTTCTTTTCTTTCTTTCTTCGTGTTTGTAGTTTCCGGTATCAACCATGTACTATGTACTCTCCTTCGCCCAGTGCAGGCTTGAGCATTGACCCCTTCATTGGGTCTGCAAGAGAGCTCTGGGTGTCGAAACATAGTTTGTTTGCCCCCAAAAGTCTGATCAGCTGATTATTCAGCTTTTCTCCCTCTCTCTCTCTGTCACCATAGATGAGCGAACCTAATGTGTGAACTGTACATCGTTGAACTTCAATTGAACCATCGCGTCGACCTAGCATTTCTTGCATGATCGCAGGGAAATACCACATGGGGGATGGCATATTCTCTCAAGGTCGTACAAGGTCCCAACTGACTTTGCCAGAAGCGCCAATCGAACTCTCCCGTTCGCCGTTGAAGGACGCACGGCTAGCGGTCAGAAATACGTCAAGGTTAGAGCTTGAAGGAGTTGAAGCTGAAACGAAGAGGCTAGCAGGAGAGAACGAGATAGACTTATCCCAACCAAAGTTAGGAGACAAGAGATCTCCTTCACCTGCTATGACGACGGGTTGGCCTGTACCAAAACGATTCAAGACTTCGCCCACAGAAAGCGACGCTGAACACAACATCACTCAGAAACCTGTTCATTCTCTCCACTTCTCTGAGTCCAACATCTTAGCCAAAGCTCGACGTAAACGGTCTGCGACATCTAAACCGAAGTCATCGAGTAGCTCATCAACGCGGCGCCAGGCTCCCGCAGTTCTGCTTTCAAAGAAGGAAAGAGCTAGCTCTGCTCCTGTGTTTCCCTCCTTCCGCGGTGTTCCTCGTGTCGACATTCGTGACTTTCCTACCTCTCCAACTCGACGGCCTCTTCATAGTAGGGAGCCGAATTTCAGGATAACTTTCGGCTCTCTCTTTCCACTGAGCAAGGCATTGGAATCGATCCCTGACGAGGCTAGTGCAGATCAAAATGCAACAAATGAACCTGCCCGTGATGTTCCTATTGTCACATTATCAGAGATTCCTGCTACTCCTACTCAAACGGATCGTCTTGTGCCAACTGACATTCACGCTGCTCCACTGTCGCCGCTTACGCCACTTCCCAAAAACTTCCTCTTCAAGAAACTCGCTGAAGCTGACGCGAACACAGAGGATCGATTCGCTGCTTCAGGCTGGGGACAAGTATGTAGTTGATCTTTTTTGTCCTCATTTTATCTGTTTCTCAAATCATGCACAGAGCAATGAGGTTTCTCAGAATAACGGTCAACGTCAAACTATAGGCCAAAGTTCCGCTATCGGGCCCGGTGTTTCCCCCAAACATTCTCGGAGTCGTCTTCCCCAGTCTACAAATGGCACTGCATCTTCATCGAGAAACAAATCCTACGTTACGCAACAAGTTGTTGCCCCGGTAAAAGCGGCTTCTACTGAGCCTGGGGTACCCGCCAAACAAAAAACGAATGCGTTTGATTTGATGATGCGCAGAACGGAAAAAGATAACGGAAAAGAGAAAGCAGTGACCACGGGAAAGGCTGAAAAACCTGATCACAGTCTGGGTGTGAGCGTGGGCAAGTTCAGGGAGAACGGGATGGTTATACAGCAAAAGAAGGGCTCAGACGTAAAGGGTAAAGGGAGGAGCGGCAAGAACGCGGAGGTTCAACCCAGCAACGTATTCACAATCAAAGGGAAAATGAAACCGCGTACGAAGCCTGAGGTCAAAACAACTATTATACCAAGTGTTGTTCTTGATGACGAAGATGAGGAACCTCCCTCATCTATCGGCGGAATGGTTGATTCTCCCACCTATCCCTTACAACCTCTTCCTACCCGAATTTCACCATCACCTCTCGAATTTGGTGGCTTACCACCAAAAATAGCTCTCCTGTCGTGTCTACTAACGCAGAAGGGAGGATTAAGGGTGTTGACGAAGCTACATTGACGATGGACGATATGAAAGGAGATAATAAGATTTATATCGAGGGACAGCCTGTTTCTCTGGGAAAAGCGAATACTCCTGCGGTAACAGAAATACATCAAGTTCAGATAAATGTGGAACCTCGAGTCCCTTCACCACTCTTTTCCGAACCTCCTACTACTGCACCTTCCCCACTTTTTTCTGAACCGAGTTCGCGCCCCGATGAAGATTCAAAGAACAAAAAATATGACAAGCATATGAAAGCCCCGCATGACTTCATCGATGGTGCTGCTCCTGTTTGCGGCGAGTCCATAAAAATTGAAATTATTTTAGATTCGCCCCAAGCGATAGAAACCGAATCTTCTTCAATAACCAGTCCTAGATCCCGACGTCAGAAAGTCGTACGGCCTCCCCTCCTTCGCGTACGACTCGAAGTGCCTCGTCAATGGTCCGTTGCACAGAGCCAGATATGGCTGCATCAAAAAAACCTCCTGCTCGAAGCAAAAGAGCTAGGAAGGTTGCAATTAAGGCAGGCGCTTGTTCGAAAGCGGAGGCTGACGCTTCTTTCACCGCTTCCTCTTCATCTACCAACTGTCTTGTCCCTACAGAGCCCTGTAGTACTGTCAATTTTTCTGATCCTCAGTTTCCCGTCTTCACATCTGAACTGACGGATCTTCCAGAGGACTACATGGATGAAGAGGTGCCTTTGAAAGGCGATGGTGGCGAGGACATGGACATGGAGACACCACCACAAGCGGCCCAGTCTAGCACTGCTATGAAAACCCGACGGAAGACTTTGGGCACGGAAATTTCCACTTCATCCAGAAGGAAATCACTACGAGGCTTGAGGTCAGATGATGATCCTCCAGATGAACGTTCAGCGTCGTTTCCTAGTGTCCAATCCTCTGTTAGTCACGGTAAATCCCACTTAGCGCGTTCCACCAGTTCCACGAAAATTGAAAAGTCGGTGATTCCGGGACACACCACCCCTTTTCGTAAGTTTACGATCTCTAGGTCTCCTGCGCCGAAAGATACAAGACCAGGCTCCGCCCCTTCCTCGCCCACCAAACTCAAGAAATCGTATACGATGTTTTCTTATGTCCCAGTCAGTGAGTAACGTTGTTCTACCTTTTACCCTGGTGGATGAACGTCGTTGCTGATATTTCGTTGCAGTGCCCGTTTAATCAACTCCGATACTAGTGTTTTGGGAAGACTGGATCATGCATTGGCAGCCCTCGCTAAACCCCCGCCCGCAATGGAGCCCTCGCGTCCAAACACCAGCATAGGCTTCAACCGTGACGATCCAGATTCTAGTATTGTACATGGGGGAGGAAGAATCAATAGTGTGCCCGAAAAGGGAAGGGAGAAGTCGATCTTCACTATTGGTATCGGTCGTCCCAGCACGAGTAAGACTTCGGCTTCCGGATACATGGCACAAGCTTCATCCTCTAAACCCACTACATCCGCGTTTGCTTCGTCCAAACTGGTAGCTCAGTCGCAGTTGTTCCAATTCATCCCACCACGCACCGGGCCAGGCTTGCAGAAGAACAAACCTGCTGCTATCATACGTGGCGGACGACCGCTAATCTCAACGCCCAGGGGCGCTGCGAATCGATTTTCCGTTGGTGGGTCGCTTGGATCCAGAGGCAAGAAAGCTAGCCAGAAGACCACATTGCCTAGTGTCGTTGCTAGTCCTGTCAAGGGCGGTGTTGGTGTCAGCCGCGACGATGGTATAGAGATGGTTGATGTGGATATGACTATGCTCGATAGTTCCATGTCTGGGAACCGAAGTGACATGAACATTTCTGAGTCAGAGGTCTCTGATACTAGTGGCAGCAGGAACAAAGGAAAAAACAGAGTCAGAAGATAGCTCAGTTATGAGCAGGCACAATGGAGCATCGAGTCAATCGCTAAGTGCACTTCCAAATACAACTTTTTCAATGCCTATCACGGGATCAATGGGTCCACCACCGCCACCGACGTTTCCTCTTCGGCGAGCAGGACTACGTAGCTCCAGTAGCTCATACCCATCCAGTACAATCTCGAAACCCCAAGCCCCTCCGAAATTCGTTCCGGAGTCGACCGTTCTTGAGGGCTGTACAGTGTTCGTGGATGTGTGGATGAGCGATGGGCAAGACACGTCGTCAATCTATACGGACATTGCGAAGAATCTAGGTGCTAGGGTATGTGGCTCTCAATACAAAATATTCATCAGAATTCTCCTTCTGAGTCTTGTTTGCTCTTTCTCAGATTGTCAAAAGGATCGGGCCACAGTGCACGCATATCGTATATACAGCTGGCCGGGAGAGAACTGTAGAGCAGTACTTGTTCGTGCCGATGGCCATGTCTTTTTCCACGAATTTTTACTGACGTGAATTCTTCAGTGCATTGAGCGAAACGAAGAGACCAAAGACCGTAGGAGCATCCTGGCTAAGAGACTGTAAGCAAGCAGATGCTCGTCTGGATGAGGAGCGTTACCTGGTCGACTTGGAGGAGCATAAGCCCGAACCAATGAGCAATACATTCTTCCTTCACAGCGATAAGAGCAAACGACATAAAGTTTGTCTTGTTCAGCACATTTGATCACAGATTCTAAACTAATATTATTGATCTTCCCAGCGTCGCCAATCGTTTATTCCAAAGTTTTGTGGCACAGACGACAACGGTAATGAAGACGAAGATATGTCTGTTGATGGATCGAATGCCTGTACGTTCTTAATACTGGGGAAACTATCTTCACTAATTAACTTTGCGTCTCATCGAAGCTATGGTAGATGACGAACTGACGCCCTTGAAGAGAGCACGATTAAGGCAAAGCACGACCGGTTCTTCTCAGCGTAAATGATTGCCTTGGCTTCATAGATCTATCCCCGTCGTCCGGGACACCTTCCACGACCTAATGATCTGGATACGCAATCTGTTATTTTTATTTCGAAATGTCGCTTGAACATTTCCATTCTTTCATTCCGCACAAAATCATGTATTCTTACTATTGTCTTGTCGTATTGAAACCAATCTTGGATTGTTCCACGTGGTACGAATGAGAACGCGCAGGATTTGACTTCAAACACTCGAGTCATAATCAACGAGATCAAGGAATAGATAAGATCAGCCAGCTCAGTTTTAACCCCATCTTTCTTCCCCTCCTCACGCGATATCGACCAAGATGTCGACCATCTACATTGACGAAGCCACTGACTCTGATACCACCGGACAAGGAACGGAATCCCAACATTGTCAGTCTCTCGCTTTCGCCGTCTTCACTACCGCCGATGCCAAGTATCTCATTCGGAAGGACGCGAACACGCCATACGATGAGCCCACTCAATCTGCGCTGAAAAAAAGCCAAGAAGGGCGCAGATGAAGAAGCGAAAAAAAAGCAGATGAACTTGCTGAACGAGAGGCAAAGGAAAAGGGCGAAGAACGGCAAAAGTGTTGTTCTCACTGAGGATACCAGTTTACCAAAAGCTATCAAGGTAGTCGAAACCTCCGTAATGTCGAAGGAAAGACGGCTCCTGGTGGACACGCACTCATCGTCGATCACTGGCAACTCGTGGGCGCTGCACCCGGTGCGGAAGATGCATTTACTAACCGTTTGAACGAGGTGAGTTCGCGATCTACATAGTTGTGATGCTGGGTATCACTGCGGGGATTGTGCCGTTTTCCCGCGGTGAAAAGCATGATATTATAGTGAGCTTTAGTACAAAACGTCTAATGTATTCAGATGCCGATTAATAGATATAATCACAATATAATCACAATAGTATTTTAGAATGAATATAGTGCGAAATTTTATTAAACGTCTTCATTAAGATTAATGAGAATTGAATTAAAATGTATACGTAGGTTTTTAAGAAATTTCTAGTGCAGTTTATTCTAAATTTAGGGCTGTGCTAGAAAATAAATCGTCATTGCTATAGCATGCTAGAAATTCCTGGTCGAAAATCTTAATAGCTAGCAGTGATTTTAATGCTATTAATTGCTAGTGCTATTAGCTGCTATTTAATGCTATAAATGAAATAATAGCATGATATAAATGCTAAATATGCTAAATATTGTCATCGACATCCCAGTCATCTTCATCGCCAATCTGATCTGCTTCTGACCTTGCCACACTCTGTTTTTGAGCTACCAAGTCCTGAAGCTTGATAACATCGACCCAAGCCGGAATTCCGTAATCTTCTTGCTCAATATAGGCCATGCGAGCATTAAGAAGTGCGCCGAGACTCGAGAGCTCCTTGCGACAGAACCATGAGATTGTGATTGAGAAGAAGACGAAAATTTTGCGTTGAGAAGAAGAAAATTTTGTGATGTACATCCAATCAATTAGAATTATTTGGGCGTTTACAGGGCGCTTACTGTAATACATAGCAATTTATAGCAGGTCGATTTGAGGTCCCTGTTGCTATAAATGTTATTAGCGTGCTATTAGCATGCTATTTATTGCTATGCTAGTAGCACTTGAGTTTCCAACACAGCCCTAAACGCTCCTTAGCATTGACCTTCGCGTCCCAGTCCGTTCCCAACACTTTTCACCATTTAGATCAGTTCATTAGTAGTTTTCAGCTTAATAGATTCCTGTACCGATACTCTCAATTTCGCTTGATTTTCTTACAGCTCAGAATATACTATATCGTCTGAAATTCAGTACTACGTGAAATACAAGCTGATACGTAGATTTTCGGAAGGTAAATCTGCTCGACGGATTTTTTTCCAAATCGGGAGTGTCACTAATCATTCACTAATCATTCACTAATCGCACTAATCACACTAATCACCACTAATCATCCACTAATCGCACTAATCATCACTAATCACCCACTAACGGCACGAATCAACAACTAATCAAAACTAATCAAGCACTAATCAAACTAATCAATCAGCATAACACTGAAAAAGGAAACCTTCCTTTTTTAGTGTGGAATCTGAGCTGCGGGACGGATATCAGGCCACGTCAGACACGTGAGCACCTTCTTGCGTTTTCTTTCTTCAACCACCATCCAAGTGCCTGAGTGCCAGTCATCCTCGCTAATTTTACTTTGGCTTCGTTATGTAGCAAGTCATGAACTGCAAGCAGCTCTGTTAACAATCCTGTAACCTAAGTAAGCACACAAAGCCTCAGAACAGCAAGAAGTTCTCTTTTCACCTGTAACCTAAGTAAGCACACAAAGCTACAGGAAATGTAAGTACAAAGAAGAATATTATGAAGATGGAACAACGGACGTACCCTCAGAACAGCAAGAAGTTCTGAGGGAACGTCGGAGATTTCGTAGGTTTATACGTGAAGAAGATTGCTACACATGCTATGCTCCAACCCCTGTACCCTGAAACGATCCGTGAAACTCCCTCGTTGGGCTGTTCGTACGGAAGCAAACCCAAAGTTCATCGGACATCCCAGCGGAGCACACACATCCAGAACGCCAAAACGCGACGTGACGGTACCCTGAATCTAACAAGCTCAAAGGGCTGGCTACATACGTCAAATTTCCGAACATATAAGTAGTGGTTCCAGTAAGGTGTTCGCTCATTTATTCACAAACGAGTTTACTCTTTTTTTTGTGAACTACAGACAGCCAGCCAGGCTAGTTCGCTCAGACTTCAGTCACAATAGTCATGTGATCAAATGAACTAATCACAAACTAATCAATAATCATCTCGCAGCTTCATTGTATACCGTCGACCTTGACCTGGATAAAACTTCGAGAACATATGGCTCCAAGCTCGGAAAAACGCGCGGAACAGTTAAGGAAGGCTGCGGCCACCTTCAAGTGAGTGGCATGTTCTTTCCTTCCTTACTCGCATCTTTGATGATTGCGTGTCAGAAAAAACCATCCAGACCGAGTAGCGGCTAATGCTCAAGCTCAAAAGTAGGTACTCAGTCGTGAATTTTAAGTCACTGGAGCTGATCATATTATGGTAAGGGACAGAAGAAAACGCCGAAGGCTTGAAGATGCGCCGGTTTCATCTTCCGGACAGGCTTCATCTTCCGAACAGGCTTCATCTTCCGGACAGGCTTCGTCTTCAGGATCTCAAGGAGATACCTCATCTTTCGGAGCAGTCTCCCATCCATCGCCTACTGTTCAGCCTCAAACGCGACCTTATCTTATCCGAGCCCCCACATTTCCTCCGGTTGACTTGCTGAGCGATGTAGTGGGTACCCAGGTTGACCAGAGTGCGGAGACCATTACTTGGCCAAACGGCTGGGAAAGTGTTCTACCGGTAGGAATGAAAAACGGTGTGAATGTATTGAAGGCCGTCAGTCTTTTCTTTCCGCTTCTGGGTCTTTCCAAACTTATCTTGATTAGGATGCGGAACGGTGCAATGGTTAGCCGACCCAAAGAATGCGGTCCCGGCTGATCGGTCGTCAGTCAAATATCTAGCTCGCGAAGCATACCAAGACAATAAATCTCTCATTGACTCGGAGGATATCCGATACTTGAATGCGTACAATTACACAGTTGTAGTACCTGGAGGCGTGGCCTCCAATCGGAAAAAATTTGAAAACTTTGATGATTTAGATTCAGG